>AXCM01002955.1:0-26797 GCA_000473375.1 Anopheles culicifacies
TGCTCCACTGTCGGCCATATTTTGTTCGTCCATTCCCAGGGGTATAATAAAAATGGCCGAACTAGAGAATGATAGCAAGGGAGAGACAGAGAGAGAGAGAGAGAGAGAGAGAGAGTGAGCGAGGGCATTAAAGACCTCCCCTAAGACTATCAGCACTCGAGTGGGGAGCACGTTAGGGTGACGGTGAATAATTCATCACTAACAAGCGAAGCGCGGAATATATTTTCAATTACAAATTTAATCGTATTAAATTATCTGCACCGCTGCACATATGCGGGGTGTTTGTTTTGTTGCTTTTTTTTCAGAATAATTGTAAGGTGCGTAAATGAGAACATGGAACAGGAGGTAGAAGGCACACACGATGCTGGTGGTGAAATGTCTTTACATTATTGAGAGGTTCAGGTTTTTGTTGGGACAATGTTAGCATATGTAATGTACGTTGGCTGTTATAACCGCCAACAGTCAATAATGTGTCACTAATGGAGGATAAAAAAAGCACAAGTTTTGGTTACTTTAGACCAAAAATGTAAATAATAATTCAACCATTTTTTTTTCATTCTTCTAAATTAAACTCAAAGATTCTTGTCATCTTTAATGCGAGTTTGTGTTTTTCACACAATACGATCGAGTTGAAAAATAAATTTAACATTTCTTTTAAACCACTTGCCTACCACTAAGTGACCCCAAATAAGAATTTTTTGGGAATCTTTTTATGTATAGCTTATTTTCCAGTTCATTTATTTTGTTACGAGAAAGAGGATATATTCCAAAGGTTATAGTTCTTTTGGCTACCAAGCGGCAACGGTACAGGAAAAAACTGCTGCCCTTTGCAAATTTTTCCAACTGCATGTATATTCATCTGTATGCGGAAGTCACTAACGGAGCAAAGCAAAGGACTTGATGGAAAACAATATACTGATAAACGGATTAGCACCATCGTCTCACATTGATTGCCGTGACTATTGGGACTGGCCAAAGAAAAGGACCCAGAATTGAAATCAAGCCTACCCCCATACAACTTGACAACGTCCATCAGTATGCAACGCGTTGGTGCTTCGCAGTTTGTTGGCTATTTCGGAGACCGGTTCATGACGAGCAATCTCGGACCATTGGTTCGCGTACGGTCATTTCGGTGGCCGAATCCGGTAGAATCTTGTTTGATTTCTGTCCGACATTTTGCTAACGTCATCGGACCCGCGCTCGAAGGCGAAGCGTGTGCGGCGTCATAGAACCTTCAATCTTTGGTCCGAAGTTAAAATCCCAAAATTGAATCGACATCATGTTTTGCTGACTTTGCAGAATTCCAACACGTGGAAAAACAGGGACGGAGCCTAGCGAGGTAGCCGTTGCCTAGATTGGAAACCCTTGGCCCGCTACCGTCTAAGTTAGGTCCGAAACCTTTCCTAACCTCACAATTTTCACTCTTCAATCTTTGGTGCCGCAAAGTGCGAAGGCAAAGAAGAGTGACGTGGGGTATATGGACGGAAAACCTTCAACCCACATTTATCGTGGTGGAAATGATGAGCAAAATCATTTTCCACTCCTACCGGATAGGCCACTACGGTGGTCTACGTTATGGAGAATTCTTTTGTTTCGCTTTACGACACCCGGTCCAGGTTCTTTTTTTTGTGCGTTGCGAGTTCCGGGAAACTACCAAAAATAGCTACCGGATTTCCGGTTCTGCAGTGACGAATTATTAGGCCCAGTTTCCAACAGGACGTAGATCAATTTGTGGTAGGATGAACGTAAAACAAATTTCCTTTTATCAGCAGCGGTTAGTTAGAGCTTGGTTGTACGAATCAAACGAAAAAAAATGACTATTGTGCTGAAAATAGAAAATAATAGAAATAGGTAATGCAACATATTTAAAGTTTTAAGAAATTGTGTAAATATAGGCACAGGTCATATTAAAAAAAAACAAAATATGATAATTTAAAATAAACATAAAAAATGTTAAAAAGCGTAAGGGAAATTATTAACAGAAAACAAAATAAAAGGAGAAAAATCGTAATCTTTAGTCAAATCAGCTGTAAATATACAACATTTTGAAAATGTTTGTAAAATGTCTAAAACAGCCTTCCAGATCTCTTTTAACTCATGAGCACGTCTTGCAGCAAAGGGTTTCTCTACGGACATTTTCGAACATTTTGGTAAGAAGCTTTCTTCCGCAACATCAAAAGTTGTTTTGATTTAAAAGGATTACAACGGTTCGAAGTCTTTTCGCCGAAGGATACCTTGCCTCACCCTCAGCCCCTTCAACCATTAACAGTCTTTCCCTTTGCTAGAAAGGGTTGAAATATTCTTTTGATCAACTAGGCCCCAACCATGTGGTTAACAAAAGCAGCGGGACACGCTGTTTCCCACGTGCATACATGCGTAGAGGCAGGCTAGTGGCGAAATGGAAGCGCAGCAGTCAGGAAATGCTTGAACTGATTATAATAAAATTGACCTTCGGAAGCCCCCAGCAACTTCTTTCGGTTGGCCGCACCATTGGGCACCATTAAACTTACATGAATTTAACCTGTTAAGCTACAAATAAACCGAAACGGACCCGCTCCCCGTGCAGGCGCTCACATGTGATTAGCACCTTTTGACTTCTTTTTTGCCGCCATGTTTGTTTTGCTGATCCGGTTTGCCGTTTTCCGCATCCTCGCCCGATCGTTGTTGAATAATTCAGCTTTACTCTTCGCACCGGAACGCCACGCCGGTGGAAGGAAGAAAGGCTCACCCTCCCGAAGGGTTTTCGGTATTTGTGGCCACATCATTTTTCGCTGTAAAGGCGGAGCTGTTGGTGGAGTTTTTAAGAAGCATGGAATTGGCCACGCAAGATTTGGACCACGGAAACTCATCTTTAATTCATGGCGCCTATGGGCGCTCGATCCTTCATCACACGTCCCTTTCTGTGTTGCGGCGAGATCCAGCTCAGTCCGCAAGCGTACCAGCGCGGTGCATTGAAAAATACGAAAATGAACCGATTGAAGGCTCCATCGGGCGAGCTATCGATGATCAATAAATATTCCTAGGCTGCGGGTCGCTTCCGGGCTTATGTGGGTTTGCCTAGGCGGGTGGCGTGCCATTCGTGATAGCAGCAGCCCGATACCGGAGCGAACGGAGTCGAATAAATATTCATCTGACAATTGTTCCGCCGGGCGAACCGACGTCGGGCGTAAGATGGCTTCGGTTGAACGTAATCGACACATTCTACTGCATAGCAGTGACCCGCATGCTGGTCAGCATTGTCAGGTCTGCAAGGTGGGTGAGCAGGGGAGTAATCTCCCGGAGTGCCAAGGTCAAGATGTAGGCGAGATTTTCCCGTTAGAACCATTGTTTGCTGGACGGTAAGATTGTTGCAATCGATTCAAATTAATACGGCTTCTAAAATGGTCGATAAGCCATTGCATGATTGTGTGATAGAAGTGCAATTGCAGTAGAGTTCGTTTTTATTAAAGTAATTGCCATTGCTGATTGACTATAGTTTGTAGATAATAAAAAATAGCTCATGTAAGAATAAATAAAATCTTTCACTAAATTGTCTTGATTGACTTAATTAGTATGTCAACATAAAATCGATCTCTTTCGATAAGTTTTCATCAATAGAAAGTTAAACGATACAAAACATGTAACAATGTAATAGAAAGTAAGAACGGTGTTTTTCATTTGAAATACGAAATAAAAGCTCACCGTGAAAAGAGCAAGATACTCTGCGGCAATTCGGCTCATTGTTTGCAACGAAACCGTGAAAAACATAGGAAATAACCTTAACTACTTCCAACCGTTTGCTTCATCGGAACCGATGGATCCGATCGTCGAAGAAAACTACCAAAAAGGCAAACAAAACAAAGGACCAACCCAAACAAAAACACAAAAAAAACAATGGATGATTTTGAATGCAACTGATAAGCGAATGGACGATAATGAAAAATGGCCAACCGCACGGGAAACTGGAGCTCTGCTGGCCTTCGGTTGACCAGCTGCAGCAAGCAGTACGGTTAAAGATGCTGCCGCTAGAATCGCCACCGTGGACGTCGTTTATTATCGGCATATCGCTCTCCTCGAAGTAAAGTTGCTACACTTTTCGCGGGTTCCCAATGGAAGTAAAAGTTTGCGATAAGATCCAGCCCGGGGAATGAATGACTGTTGCTGTTAGTGCTCCTGGGGGTTTGTTTTTGCCTTTCAATACCTTCCTTCACAATACCATCATAATCCCGTGTGCTTCCCGGGGATGGATGCTTCCCGGTGCTTTGTCGTCGGCTAATCTTACCGATCCGGGAGCAGAAGCCAAACTCCCAGCATCCACCCTTTCCCGTTCGCAAATCAGCAGGGGAGGATTTGGTTTGAAAAATAAGAAAGGAAAAAAGAAGACATTCAAAACTCCAAGCGTGCTACCGAAGGAAAAATGCGCTGCGCACAGTGGCCAATCATCAGTGGTGGGTGGAAGCGCAAAGAAGCGTGCACTTATTGGAAGGTAGAAATTTCAATAATGATAATAATATTCGCTCCATTGTTTTCACGCCGGTGGATTGCTGGTTCGGGGAAAGGGCTGATCTTCCCTCTATCACATGGTCACTTTTGAGTGGAAAGATCAGCAGCCATTGTGTTCGGTCGAGGGGTTGATGTAAAAGTTAAATTTTTATCTTTATGCTGTACTAAAAATCGAGCTGAACAAACAAACCTTAGCCGAGAGACTTCTTTTTTTTCTATTCTGGGGGTTTTCTGGTGCGATGCCGGAAAATTAAGGCACTGCTCTTACTCATCACTTGCATCATTAAGGCAAAATACATGAGTGTTTCATGGAAAAATTGGTGAAAATAAAGTATTTGACTTTAACGTAAATTACGACCTTGGAAAAATCTGTCAGTTTATGGTTCATAACAATCAACTTAAACATAAGAATTTAAAATAATCGAAAACAAATTCATAAAAGTATAAAAATTGTACATTTTCAATCTTATCAACATTCTGCCCATTCTTAAAATATCCAAAAAGAATAGGGAAGATAAACCATCCCTCACTACTTCAACCCCTCAAGCAGCGATAGATTTAATTTCTGCTCGATTGGAAAACAATTTAAAAAAAAATTTCAACCATGAAATAAAGAAGTTCTGCAACAGATGTTGTTACACCAAACGACACAAACACCGTGCTTCTCTCTGCAGTGTAATTCTTCCCCACCTGCGCCCATAGTTCCCTTTATGACAAGAATAATAGACTGAATAGGAATTTCCCACTCCACCCGAAGCATGGGCTTTCTCCTGCCCTTCTCAAGAATTAGAATGTTATAAACGAGTGTGTATACGCCTCTTGCCGAGCCAGGGCGATCCCCGGCGGGAAAGTGAAGGAGCGTTGGTTATTAATTTTCTCATTCGCATTCGGAAAGAACACGTCGACTAGCAAAAGACGTCTATCAAGACGTCGTCTCGTCTAAGAATGAAAAAAAAAACATGGAAAGAAAAAGAAAAGGCGGCGCCATGTTTGTGTAATATGGGGTAAAGGATAAGAAAAATGACTGAGTTGCCATTTTTATCCGATTTTTCCCATCTCGTCGGGGAAAATAAATTCCGACATCCTTTGGATGAAAATAAATGCACAAAGAATAAAAAAAAACACACACCAGCGGAAGATAGCATGTAAAGGAAGGCATCCTTTCAATCTCCTACGTAACGTTTCGCTTTCGGTAAGGAGGAAGAATGAAATGCGAACAAAACGCTACATTTCGTGGATTCGTCTTCGTCCGGAAAAAGAAATGCATTCGGGTGAAACCGGTCGGTGGGAAAAGCGGGACAGGTCGAACATTGTTTGGGCGAACACAGGGAACGCGTTACGCGCTTTTCCTTGGCTTCCTTTCGCCGATGGAGTGTGGCTGCCGATCGGAGCAAAGGCGGCATAGATTGTGCGCCGGAATCGTAACAACCGAGCGCCCCAAGCTTCGATACGATCGCTATCATTTCCAGAAGATCACGGGATTGTGCTTTGTTTTTCTTCTTCCTCGAGGGAAAAGTGACGTTGTCGGGATAAACTTTAAAGATGAGGTAGGAGCACAGTTGAGCAAACCGAAGCAGCATTGCTTTCAATATGAAGTTTTTGTGCGACTGTTTGAAGAGCGTATGTATGATTGTGTGTGTGTGGTAAATGTCAAGAAGCTCCAAGCAACTGGTAGCCACCGTCCCGGGTATGAATGGTCACGAGGAAATAAATTCGACCCCAACGTTCAATGCCGTGAAAGTACACGCCTCGGAGTATCTCATCGGTGGCCATGTCTCGTCTTGACTGTTTTTTGTTTTTTGCATCGAGTGTAACGAGGTAACTTTTGCTGATAAGATGGTCCGATTAAGCTCGGGTCCCGCGTAAGCATTCCAGAAGCACCACTTGCTTGCTCAGCGGAAGAATCTGCGGATGATCTTGATCCTCCCAGTTACGGACGTTGCCCCGAAGGGCGTACAGCTCCAGAATGCGAACAAGCAAGGGTTTCGAAAATTTATTGAGCGATTTACCATCGTTGGTGGAGTGGGATGTAATTTTCGTTCACCGCAAAACATCTTCAGCTGCAGGAAATACGCGACGACCAGTTGCAAGTACCAAGTAGCGGTTGTTGTGAAGAAATACTCTCGAATGTTTTGTAACATTTTACTTCTTGAACGGTTTTACACAATTTTTGAACAACTTTGGACATCATTGTCTAAAATATTCTTCCAAACTTCCAACAAGATAAATGGAAAATTCCTTCAAAATGGGCCGATACGTGATTGACGGGCGAAAGCATTTACTGGAACTTTGCGTCCGAAAGTTTTGTGGCAAGGAATTTGACTATTTCACGTTAGAAACCACTCGCCACAAGCAGCTTAGTTCATCAGTACGTCATCATGCTTCCTGATCTACGCCAAAGGAAACCCCAAAACAAAAAAGAAGGATATCCCGTCAGTTGAAAGACTGGCGGAAGATTTCCATCTCCGTAAGGTATGTCCATTACTGCGTACAACTAGGCGTAATGAACTGTAAATGAGCGGCACTTTTAATTAAACTCAACGTCAAAAAGTTCTGCTCCTTTTGTAGATGGTCCAAGTCGGTGAAGTACCTCCGCAAATCTTGCCTTCCACGTCCGTCAATGTCATTCCGTGTTTGCGAACCAACAAGCCCGAACAAGTTGCAGATTTAATCATGCGAAACTGATCCTCTGCCAGTGTCGGTGATGGCAATTTTTGGATGTAGTTTAGGTGCTTTTCCTGGCCAAGGTGAAAATGGGTCACTTTCTTGTTGCCTCGAATGCAGGTATGTTATTCATCCTAGGGAGAATAATAGTTGGATCATGCCATCGATGGGTGAAAAAATCGGAAGAAAACCCACAAGATCTTCCAGAGCTTGAAACAAAAACTCAATCAAGAGCGCCAGCATGCAGGCTGAGCAAAGTCCTGTCACGAAACTTTGAAATGCTGACAGTTTGAAAGTGATTGAACTTTTTTTTCCAAACCAGCAAACATCCGGCATGAAGTACGGAACCCTCTCGGTGGGTGATTGTGTTTGCCTTGGATAATAACCAAATAGGGGGGCAAAAAAATCTACAAACACACTATCACCCTCATCCTTCGATTCGATGGAAAATAAACAAATCTCAATACAAGACAGAAGGCAAACAAAAATTGGGAAAATTCCCTTCAAACATGATGTTCGTGTGTAGAAGATTTTATCCTTCCGAAGGTTCTTTTTCCCGTTTTTTTTTGCCGACCATTGTGTATCGATACAATGTTGGAAAGGAAATCAAACTCAAAGCCACCCTTTTTCTTATTTCTGTAAACACACACACACACGGCAGTGTAAAAGCTTTGCAAAAAAATAATAGCCCCAAAAATAAAAGAAATACCGTCACACAAACACTCCCAAACCGAATACTATCACGCGTGAAGATTTCCCCTTGTTTGTAGCGAATGCTAGAAAATCGGTGCTTCGATTTCGGAGAGTGTGTTGGATGAAAAATTACTTTCCCATTTGTTTCCTACCTGGTTGCCAAACCGTAGCCCGGTGACATTTTAGGTTGATAAATACCTTTTACTCCAATGTTACTCCAAGTGCGAGGAATAGAAGCCGGTTTTTATTCGTCTGAGGAACATACACGCAAGAGTTTTCGTTTGAGGCTTTTTCTCTAGTTTCGAGAGTGATTTGCGGTTAAGAATAGAAACAACACATTACACAAGAACCCGAAGCTCCACTGTTTGAAGCACATGACATTCACACCCAGTTGAATGCTGTGTAAAGAAATGGTTAGGAGTTTCGGAACCCTTCTCGAACTTCGAACTCCAGAAATTGAAGTTTACAGAAAATCAATAGTTGATTACTTCATTACGGATAAGGTTCTTGAACTGGACAAACTCAGCCTTTCATGAAGTGATCTTCACAGTAATATTGCGACTACCACTATTATTACTCTCACTCCATCACTGGTGACAGGCATTCCCGGTAAGGGTTGGGAATGACGGTTATGATAACATTGAAAGTCACTCATGTAACTCCCATTTAAAAAGGGACGCTTCATATAAAGCTATGAGCTTCTTGTTGGGTTAAGCAAACAGAGTAAACAAACGAAGTACACCATCGCATAATGCATACATTGGGAAGGAAAAGTCTTGTTTCATTCTAAAGCTACTCCCCAGATTGCCAATTCGTGAGACTAGCTCTCTACTAGCTGATCCGGTGAGCTAGTACGGCAAACAGGAATACGGGTTTTGATAAATTTCTTTTCAATTGAAAGAACCCCAACAAAAAGTCTGTCATATTTGAAATTTGCAAATGTGTTCTTGTTCATAGTTTTCGATACCTTTCCTATACATTTTTTGTGTTTGGTTGTTGTCGTCTACTATTGTCGTACACTGTCTTCAGGTTTTCTCTGGTTCGCTTACACAAAAGCTTTTCCCCCGTGTCCTAACATGCTATTCAACAGTGGCGGGTCCACACCAAACAATGACCGGAAAACAAATTTTCTCAACCAAGCAGAAGCGTCCAGATAAGGCCAAGCGTTCGCTTTGCATGCTGTGGCTTTCGAGCGAGCACCATTTCCGGGTTTTTCCGGACAGCAGTGAGAGAGAGCATTGTCTCCCTTTTGTTAGGTGTGGAATGGGTACAAATTCCATTTATGATGGTGTTCACGTGTTCCAAAAGTTCAAATATTCGTCATTCGTCATCAGGATGTGGAAAAGTGAAGAAAAGCACGCCATTGTTGCACGGGAAATTGGCAGTTTGAGTGCGACCATCTTCATTCCAATTAATCTCATAAATTTTCCTTTCGCAACAATGGATGGGAAGAGTAAAGATAACATTGTACCGATGATGGAAATAGTAATGGAATTTTTATTTCCCGTTTTAGGGGTTTTTCTCCCGAAAACAAATGAAATAAACGTGCTTCAGAAAATAGATAAGGCTCAGTAAAACATTCAAATCAAAAACGAATTACATTCTTGCATGTTTTTTTTTCTTTCATTGCAAACATCAAAAGTGGTATAATGTTCATCCATTTTGTAATGCTTTTTCCAACAGTTCCATCTCTGGCGTCACTATTCCAGCTCACCGTTTTGTCACGATGTGAAGACGTTTTAATCCAATTTGGCGGGATTTGTGTGCAAAACCATCCTTCTTTCGGGGGTGTTTTGTAGGAAAATCGGAAAGCCTAAAAATAATCCCCTCATTTTTGTGCGATGTAATCCTGCATGTCAATACAACTTTACCATACCATGGAATGGATGGGACGCACTGTACGCGCGTCGTATGTGGATGCGTAAGCGATGGATACTGGGCTGGTTGGGATACAATCAATTTGACAAGATAATACTCACACAGTGACATACAGTGGAGGGAAGAAAGTGTAGAAGATTGACAAAAGGATCTTTCTTTTTTCCTGCAGGATTTTTCACTTACCACGAGCACGTGGAAGGATGTTGAAGGTTTTAAATGCTCAGGCATTATTAGGACACGGAAGGACTAGTTTTTGTCCTCTTTTGAGGTAGAAAGGATAAATCAGGTTAGCTTCGTATGTACGATATCGTTCGTTAGGCTCATTTTGCCTATTAGCTGGACATTTGGATGTCCCTTAATAAAATAAAAATCCTATCCAGAATATTCTGACCGAGATAAATGCTTCATGAATATATGTTCCTTTAACATTACTTCAATAGCATTTCTAAACTGCTGGATGGCTTCTAACACATATTTAAATGAAATAATAAAATTATCTTCCTGCATGGGGTGCCGCCTGTGCAGAAAGCACCCAAAAAAGTCCATCTGTCCTTACAAACATCAAGGACACACGTGACACAGTACAGCGCGGGTACTTTCGTCGAATAGAATTTCAGACCTTAAAAAGCAACTTCTCTCGATGTGTAACATCTGTCCGCTAGCGAGTGCAGCATCATGTGCCGGGCTCATCGCATCCTGTGAAAACCCCGACCTGACGCGAGCTGCAACAAGGTTCGACCCAACTGCGGTTTAAACGAGTGCTGCCGCTAAAGAGCAATTAATTATCTCGCTTACGCTTCCAACGATGCGAAGGATTTCCCCGGCATACCAGCGACTACCGAGTAGCGGTCCTACTGTTACCATCACGTTAGGCATTCCAGCTCGGCCAACAGAAAACGGGTATAAATTATGAACCTTTGCCCCGATGTATCCTTCAGAAAGAGTTGACAAAATACTCCCGAAAAAAACACAGTCCCACTTGACAAGGGAGCGGTGGTGATGGTGGTAATAGTGGTTTAATTTTTCATTTTCTATCTTGCTCGTTTTATTTAGCTTTTTTATTCTTACGTCGTAGAGTTTTTGGAGCAAGAGACAACAACCACACACAAAAAAAAAAACTGCACACCACAACGCGACAACAACAGCTGCTGCGACATGGGCCATAAACAACCGAACGGGTCATGAAAGAGGATCCCCTAAAGGAGCATCCTCGGAAGTATGGCGGGAAGGATATGCTGAGGGTAGCAGCATGACATTTAGGATGTTATTATTTCAACGCCCACAATTAATTATGCGTAACGACGAGACGACGACTGCTGACATGACATGGTACTAATGTTTTTTTATCCGTGTGTGTAGCTTTCCTAACTTTCCCTTTTTCTTTTCTTAGAAAAAGGAAATTTCTTCTGGTTGAGTTTGGAAGGTTAAGCACCTCTTATATCGTCATCTCATTCATCCAATAACTTCCTTTTTTTCCAGATTAGAATTTAGCCTCTCCTGGATGCATTGACGTTTGCCCAGTCCGGAAGATTAATCGTTGCGTAATGACTTTAGTGAGATGCAAAAATTCAAGCCGATAGGTTTGTACCGAAGGTCGATTAATGATTCAATAAAAAAATGTTTATTTAAATACCACTAATACTAGGACCGCGAACCCATCTAAACCATCTCCAACTCAGCTTCCCGTCCAAGTATTGGCCGGCAGCGATTCACATCACCGATCATGCACATGGAGAATCGCTCACTAAACACCTTAAACCGGTCACACTCACGTTCGCCAGCAATCCACAACGTACAGGTAACGTACCGAGTGCAGAACTGCGGATGCGGTAGTACACCAAATGCCACATTATTCCTACGACAGATGTCACTCGGTAGTGGGAGAATCTCTTCCGGCGCAAGGGTGGTCGTAGTCGGTAACAGTGTTACGGTGCAAGAGTTCAAGTCACCTGGGAGACATATAAACAGCCGCTCGGAGAACACGTATCCACGGCGGCAGGAACGCTCGCGGGCACGTCCCAACAGGCAACTGACGTACTTGTTACAGTCCTCCGGATGTACCATCGTTCCCAGCACTATGCCACGGCACATGTCCCCTGGTAGCGGTACCTCTTCACCCTCCTTACGACACGTGCGCTGATTGCCCGGTACACAGGTGATCTCGTCCAAATCGAAGATGGTGTCCGGGGGACAAGTTTCCTCGGTGGCAACTTCCTTGTAGCAGCTGATGTACTTGAAGCAACTGCTCGGATGCTCCAATATGCCAATTAGTAAACCTTTGCAGACATTTTCGCTGGCATCTTCCTTCGATTCGATGCTCTCGCTGCTGTCCGGAGTTGGTATTCTCGTTGTCGTTGTTCTTGTTGTTGTTGGTCTATTGCCACTTCCTCCACCACCACCACCACCACCACCACCACCACCGCCGCCACCAGGACTACGAAGCGATTCCTCAACGTTCGCATGCTGGCTGACTGCTACCACAGCTCCTACCAACACTCCAATGGTGACAAATACCAAAACTGTCTTCATGGTTTCGCACAAAGTCTTTCACAATTTCTCTCCACTGGTTTAAATCGTTTCAGCTCTCTAAGATGTGTGTTTACTTCATCGTACGATTTATACTGTTTATATACAGAAACTTCTCCGTGCGTCGAAAATCCGGACGGTTTATCGTAAATCATCCACCAAACAATAAGCCACAGATTACGCGCCTTCTTTTGAGATAAGTGATAAGGTTTCCCAAGACCCATATCACACGCCGCCCAAGGTACCATATCCGGATGGATGGACTTTGTGATTTTATGACCTAGTCTAAAATCTGTTCTTCCTGCAGTATAGCCTGATAACCGATCGAAGGTTAAAAATATCTCACTAATCACTTTAAAATCACGAGTGAAAGAAACGATGCCAAATCATTCCGCGATAGTGGTGAAAACTGCGATTGTTAATAGAATCGTCTTATCACATGTGACAAACAGGTTTTCGACCGAGCGATCACCATTCCACGATGACTTATTCCGTTAGGGTGTATGAGACGTGCGCGGTGTTGCAAAGATGTGGAGCACATATTATTAGGAGTGAGGTAAGATTCATTCAGCGCTTAAAATGTGCCAAGTAATGTGAAACAATGAATGTTTACAGTCATCATTGAACTGTGATATGATGCGATTACGCTTCCTATGCTGAGGAATGTACACTGATTCCTGCTAAGCCTGCGCGAACCCTTGAAGCATAGCTCAGACCAAAAAAGCGCCTTACAGTATGCAATCACAATACATTCAACGCACAGTGAATCAGTTTTGTCGAGTGTATGGACAATACATTCTTTTACTTATAAGTAAATATATAAATATATTCAGAAAATAAAGATAATACATTTTATTTACCAAAAGTAAGAATCCATTAAATTCAACAAAACAAATTACACAAATTAAAATAGATAGTTTCCGCAATACGAAATAAATCCCTCATTGATTAACCCATATTATGACACTATTTAAAACAAGATTTGGAATTAGTTTATTTTCCAACTATTACCAGTATAAATTAATCACATTAATTAAAGGTTTGAATGATTTTTTTTATTTTATAACTACCGAATAGAAACGATCTATCAGGCTCATATTAACAGCTTGCAATAGCTTGTTCCATATCCACGTGTATCCACATTTACAACCTAAAAAGCCCTTTACTAGGCCTTCTTGCGAAGAGAAGAAGGCATTATTCTGTTCTCGGAAAACTGCATCTTGCGTTTCGTTGTATCCAGTTCGCTTATCACGAAGATCGCTTATCAAATGAAATTGTCACATAAAAGAAGCTTCACTATTCTCTCCCATCAGTAGTTTACTTTGTGATACGATCGCGCATACAGCACCCTGGGATGGAACTATACGTTTTGTGTTTTACTTTGATTGCCGTTTCGCTGCGGATTGTACCTGGAGTTGATGGGGCAGATCTTAACGCCTTATGCCAGGACGTTCCTTTTGGTACATTCCCACATCCAACCGATTGTCGACAGTACGTGTTGTGCATTCTTTCAAGGCCAGTTGTGACGCCCTGTCCACCCGGTTACGTTTTCCATCCCGAGGTACAATTTTGTGTACAAGAGACACAGTACCAGTGTGATACGGATGCAACTGCAACCACCACAACCACAACCGAACCATCCAGTACCACATCGGAACCGGAGTGTATCCGGCGGCCTTCCTGGGAATCATTTTTCTGTGATAACGTCCGACGAACTTTCGTCACAAATCCCATGAACTGTACTCACTATATCCAATGCCGATCGGATCCACCGAAGAACCATCTTTGCCCAAGCGGGACAGTGTTTAGCGATCTGTACCAAGACTGTTTGTCTGGAGACGCCCAGTCCTGTACGCTGGCTACTGTTGAAGAGAACTTTTGCACGGATCGAACAGATGGCAGTTACGTCCATCCCTATCAATGCAACCGGTTCATCTCCTGCGTACAGCAACAGGTGCGAGTTGAATCTTGTCCACCATTTTTTGTATTCAATGAAGCCGTAGGACATTGTGTGAAAGGAAGCGTAATCACCTGTTCGAGCCTGTTGAATTAGTGATAAAAGGTGAAGAGCTGGAGATCTGCGTATTTCCGTGGTACTTTAAATAAAATCCATACGTTTTATCACACGTGCTGACATTTCAAGAGGACGTGTTTTTTTGTTATCGGATTGGGGAAGAGTTTTCAAACATTGAATTGCATGATGACCAATTCCAGCTTATATAGGACCATCATCCGCTTTTCTATTCTAGTTAGATATTGAACTGCCAACATGAGGTTGTTGTACAGTATCGTACTGTTTGTGGTGATCTTCTTCACTACCACAAATGCACAGACAGCCGAGCCCTGTGTAGCAGAAAACGAGCTTACTGCAAATCCTCACATTTGCAACCAATATTATCGTTGTCTGAGTGGTGAACGCATTGCATTCGGATGTACTGCTGGTAAAGTGTTTAATCCCTCAACTAAAACCTGCGTAGCATCCGATGCCTATCTCTGTGATGATCATTGGTCTGAGATGTTAACAACGCCTGCTCCATCAGTGTACTGTGCGGTAAACAAAAATGCAATTGTGGCACATTTAAACGATTGCAGAAAATACGTCTTGTGTGAGGATGGTGTCGAACAGATGCACACCTGCCCAGAAGGTGAACAATTTTCCTGGAAAAAACTGGCATGTGGTGTCGATTTTCCTTGTGCAGAGTATTTTGAAGGACAAGGCAATTCGTTAGAAGCAGTTGCGTGTGCCAGACAGCCGCTTCAACTGGCAGAACATCCATACGATGTGGGTATGTACGTAGACTGCAATGAAGAGAAGCACAGGAACTGTGAGGATGGTACCATCTTTCGCTGGAACTACCAACGCTGCCTACCGGGTGTGGTCTCGACTAACGAACTGAAGAGTGCATCCGCTAATTGTGGCGCCTTTGGAAAGAGCTCTCATCCTTATCTTTGCGAGAAATTCTTCAAGTGTTTCTTCTGGATATCATCATTAAACTCATGCCCTGTCGGTATGATCTACAGCGCAACGTTGGAAGAATGTATTCCAGGTGATTTTCAAACATGTATTTACACATCAAACTAATGTAAATTGGAGTGGTAGTACGAAATGAATAAAAGACACGCGTGTACTAATACCATCACATTTCGTTTATTTATCTACACTACCTAACATGAGGGCGGATGTTTTTTCACGTGTTGATACTACCGGTCGATAAGATATCGCCTAACGATCTAATCAAGGGTGGCTTTCTTTACAACAACATTTCACCAACACAAACTACACACTATGTACAAGCGTTCTTATCACAGTGTATAGCAGAGTATAGCCATCAACAGCACTTTCAATGCCAGTGTCAAATAGGGCGTCTTGGTCATCGTATTACCAAACGACGTGTGTTCGACTGTTCGTGTGTTACATTGGCAAGCGTTTTCGGTGTTCGTTTCACTGCTAGAATTGATCAAGGTATCACGATGTTAGCAACACAACATAACCTTTTAAAGGAGCGAATCTTTATCACACACCAGGCACGGCACAATGAATCGTCGTCGATCGGTTTTCTGGAGCATAGAAAGGTAGATCGTCCTCGTCGTCCTTCCCTTAGATGCAATCGTTCTATAGAGCTTTCTCCACGTATGTTTATGGTTTGTAGACAAATACCTATCACGATGAGAGGCCACCACAGTAACACCTTCATGTCGTCGGACCAACTGAGCTATTTATCCAATGAAACCATTACCTCGCTACACAGCGAGCCTTATCAGTTTGACGCAGTAATGATAAGAAGTAAGTAGACGCTAGATAACGATAAAAATGCGTTTATTGATTTATGTTCATGCTTGTACTGGCTATTTTGCCTAACTTTTAAAGCAGTATGCAAGTGACTCCTGATTACCTGGCAACATTAAAGATTTTCGTTATAGGAAAAAGCACGGCAGCCGGGTAACGATAAGTTTATTGGGATGATCCATGTAAATAAAGCTCAGTCGTCACTAGCGCTAAGGTGCATTCATCTGCGTACATCGGAATACAAGATCTCTTCTTCTGGGAAGTTTAACGGATCGAGAATAACTTCATCCGATCTCCTAACGTTATTGGCGTCGAAGAAAGTGCAGTTATGTGGATAGCCCGCTGCACACCTTTCCAGTTTTGGATCGAGAATACCTCCTACACACGTTTCGATTGATGCTTGTGAATGGAAACAACGAATGAACATTCGGCAATTGGATGGATGTGGATAAATTCTACCATCGCGACGATCAATGCACATGGTGTCGAAAGGAGCATAAGTACATGCGTACGGCATGCCAGGCACACAGACCTGCGCATCTGGACGTAGGATGGTTCCAAGGGTACACTCTTCAATGGTAGCGATTTGTGATTCACAACGGATGAAAATATGGCAGAAGTTGGGATGCTCGATCACCCATCCATCGGGTTTGTTGTCACAAGCGTCCACAATAAACTCACAAGTTTGATGATTTCCTAGACGACAAGTTCCGCTGGGAGCGTGCATTATCGTACCCTCAGTACAATCCTTTATTACTGCTACACCACTATCACACCGTATGTATCGATTGCAGCTGTCTGGGTAGGGAATGATCGTACCACCATTCTTCCCTTGGCATACTGTATCCAACCTGTTAAACTGACAGGTGCGTGCATCTCCAGGTGCACAGTATTTTACATAGTCGTTAAAGATCTCTCCTGGCCGACATTCAGTTGTTACTGGAACACCGTTTTCACAACTCACATATAAATTACATTCGTTCGGGTGTTTAGTTACATATCCATCGGTGCTATTTTTGCACATGTTTTCCTGTGGTGTACATGTCTCTGTGTTTCCCACAACACATTTACCAAGCTGCTCATTGTACACTTCCCCACGTAAGCAATCGACGACTACGGCTTCACCATACGAACACTCAATATATTTGGAGCAATACTTCGGGTGAGGCAACACACCATCGGGACGATCCTGACAGCTTTTGAGTGTATCCATCAGCCCGCATGTTTTCCGATTACCCGGTAGACAGGATCCAGCTCTCTGCGACCATATCTCATTGGCCGGACAGGTGAACCGGTTGACCAAACCATTAAAACATAACACAAACTCCCAGCACGCATCTGGATCGGGAAGGAAAGCATACGACACGGACGCGCAGATTTCTTTCCAGTTTGGTGGCGAAGAACGCACACACTGCTCTCGATCGTCCGGGATGCAGGAAATTTCACTTGAATCGAAGAAATATCCGTCCACACATTCATAGACCTTAGGTTGACCCAATACGCACAAAACAAACATATGGCACAGGTCCGGATCTGGGTGAGGAAGAATTACAATCTGGATTTCTGGACATATTTCATCCAAAGAAAGTTGGTACTGCGATGCTTTATGTGTGACCATTTCTTCAGATATCACTGAATTGATCAATAACAAGAAAAGAGCACTGGCCAACAAATTTGGTTTCATTGCAGCAATTGGGATGTTTAAGTGATACTGAGGGTAATATCGGTTCGAATTTGGATATTTATTGAACGATTCTATTCCGTTCGGTGCTTCCCCTTAAATAATCGATACTTTATTGTATTTATCTGCCGACGATCAAAATACAGGAGAGATATGATACAGGTTTTAGCTAGAGTAACGGTAGATGCTTTCAAACTGATTATATCTAATTTATCTTGTAACAGGGCCACTTAAAAAATGGAGGAATGGCAGAAGATGCGTATCGCTTGAGATAAATATTTTCGCAAGTTCAAACATTCATATCAGTTGCTAAAAATATCTCTGAACTCAAGCGCATGTGAGTGAACGATACCAATTTAACCTCAGCATCATTCCTTTGAGGAATATTTGCCATCATGTCCATGTTTACAATCCATCGCCAATTAAACAACATGCTATACAATAAAGAGAAACAAATTTGTGCTTTAACTTTGCATTTATTTATTTATGTATACGCCTTCATAAAACATTGAAACATTTAGTTAAACTGGGATACAAGTTCCTTGGTTACCCGGAGCGCAGTCTCGAATAGCACCGATAAAGATCTGATCTGATGGACAAGATAGGATCTCCGTGTCACCTTTAGTGCATCGAATGTACAGATAACACAGCAGCGGGTGAGTGTACTTTCCATCGGGACGTCCTTCGCATACAGAAAAGATTGGCGGGTCAGTAGCCACCGGAGCCAGTGTACAATCATCAGCATTACCGGCCGCACACACGAGGAACTCGGGATGCAAAATCTCCCCTTCAGGACAAAGCAACGCAGAGGTACTACCCGAGGTACACATGAGGAACAGATCACAGCCTTGCGGATGGGGAAGAACTCCATCTAGACGGCCAACGCAGGTATTGTCTAGCAATGTACAGGTATCTCCATTTCCTGCTACACAGGATTGATTTGTCGGCTGGAAGATAGTTCCTGGTCGACAGTTCTCCTCAACAGCGAGTGCATTTTGACATCGAATGAACGATCGGCAGTCGGTTGGATGTGGGTAAACTCGATCATTTGGTTTTCCGATGCAAATTCGATCGATGGAATCCAACTCACACGTAGTCGTATTTCCCGGCACACACTGTTGAGCATCCGGACGGAAGATCTTCCCCTCGGGGCACGATTGAACCATTGCCGAACCGTATCGACACTTGATAAACTGTCCACAGAGACTTGGATGTTCAATTACAGCTCCATCTAATTGTCCTTGACATACTCTGTCGAGGAATTGGCATGTTTTTGTATTGCCTGGTCGGCACGTTTTAGACAAACCGTGGACAATCTCTCCGATTGGACAATCATTTACAATTGCTTTACCATCGTTGCATTTGATATACTGAGTGCACTCGTTTGGATGCGGGTAAATGACGTTGTCCGTAATATTTGAACACATGGTTTCTACCGGATGGAATCGGCAGGAGTCAGCTGCTCCTGGCACACAGTACTGTGCTTCTAGTTTGAAGATTTCTCCGAATGGGCACCGTAAAGGAGCTGGTTCCTGGGCCACACACATGATGTACAGGTTACACTCGTTCGGATGTCCAATGATTGCACCATCTGGTTGTCCAACGCACATACCCTCAACGCGAACGCATGTCTTCGTATTACCAACCACACAGCCTCTGAGCTCCTTATCGAATACAGTGCCTTGGGCACACTGTTCGAACACTGCCTTGCTTGAGATGCAACGAATGTAAGCCGAACAAACTAACGGGTGGGGAATGAGCCCGTTAGAGTGTCCCGAACATAAACCATCAAACCGTTCACAAGTGGCTTGGTTACCAGGAACGCAGGATCGTGTTGGAGCATGGTAGACACTTCCATCAGGGCAACTCTGTACAAGGGCCTTCTGTCCTTGGCAAGCTAGGTAAAGTGAACAATCATCCGGATGAGGGAATCGTACGTAATCGGCCTTCCTGAGGCACATTTGATCAATTGGATCAAATTCGCAGCTAGTCGCATTTCCAGGCACACAAAACTGAGCATCTGGGCGTAGGATCTCTCCAACGGGACATTGCTGCACTGACATCGTTCTTCCTTGACACCAAATGAAATGTCCACAATGGTTTGGATGCTGCAGTATCAAACTATTGGTCTGATTTTGACATACATTTTCCATCACTTCACATGTGTTGGTATTGCCGGGTCGACAAGATCCACTACTAGCGTGTAGCACGTGTCCCGTTGGACAAGCTGTTACGATCGATTGTGCACCATTGCAACGAACATACTGTGTGCAATCGCTTGGATGAGGAAACACGGAGCCTTGTCGCACATTCTTGCACATAGTCTCAACCGGATGTATCTGACAGGTTGCGGTATCACCTGGCGAACATACCTTTGCATTGATGTTATATATCTCTCCTGCAGGACATTGCAACAGAGCTGGCTGTTGCATCATACACATGATGATCAAGTTGCATTCGTTTGGATGATCCAGCTTTGTTCCATCCGGATGATCGGTACACACGTTTGTGGCGTGTGTGCAAGTTTCCGTATTGCCCACTACACATCCACTCAACCCTTGCTTGAAGACCGTACCCGGAGCACATTGTTCGAATATCGGCTGACCAGAGGAACAATAGACGAAGGCAGTGCATTTTGTCGGATGAGGAACGATCCCATCCGGACGGCCGGAACAAATGTCATCAAACTGCTCACAGGTGGATTCATTTCCAGGAACACAGGAGTGCGACAGTGCGTTGTATATGCTACCGGGTGGGCAGCTTTGTACGAGTGCGCTGTGTCCCTGACACATCACATACATTGCACACTCCGTCGGATGGGGGAAATTTACTGAATTGTCCTGTCTTATGCACATTCTATCGATTGGATCATATTCACAGGTAAGCGAATTTCCTGGCACACAGGATTGAGTATCCGGACGAAGGATTTCATGACTTGGACAAGAGCGAACCATTATTGCACCAGCTTGACACGAAATGAAGATCTCGCAAAGGTTCGGATGTGCGATCACGGTACCATCGAGTTCGCCTTGACATACGCTACCAATGAACTCGCACGTTTTCGTATTGCCTGGTCGACAGGATCCACTAGGAGCATAAAAGATCTGTCCGATGGGGCATTTCCTGGTTGCAGATACTCCACCATTACACTGCACAAACTGGGTACAATCGTCCGCGAGTGGGTATATCGCACCGTTGGTCATATTTTGGCACATTGTATTCAACGGATAAAACTGGCAGGTGTCGGGATTGCCCGGGGCACAGAACTGCGCATGCACGTTGAGTATCTCACCTGCCGGACAGTGGTGAGCGTTTGCAGTTCCATTTTGACATGTAATAAACAAATCACATTCATTCGGATGTGCTAGCACCGTTCCATCGATTTCGTTCTCGCAAACGCTATCGATACTCAGGCACGTTGCCGTATTGCCTACGACACATTCACCAACATCCTGCTCAAACACTTCTCCTCGAGGACAATCAACAGTTGTTGCCTGCCCATCGTCACACCGCAGATATCGGGTACAGTCAGTTGGATATGCTAGAACATCGTCGGATCGACCCAGGCAAGCGGTTTCAATGTTCAGCAACTCACAGGTATCCCAGTTACCCGGCAGACAGGCACCATCTTGCTGTGACCAGATCTCACCAATCGGACACGTATAATGATGTACCTTACCAAGCGAACACAACACAAACTCCCAGCACTTACCCGGATGTTCGTAAAAAGCATTCGAAACATCCGAGCAAAACTCTTCTAATTCGAGCGCGGTACGTTTTGGACACTGCTCTCGATCACCGTCGATGCAGCGAAGTGAGATCGGATCGAAGATCAACTTTTCAGCACACTGGTACGCAGAGGGTTTTTCAAATGCGCACGTAATGTACACATGGCAGAGGGATGGATCCGGATGGGGAATGACTCCATCATTAACACCAACACAAACGGAATGAAGCGAAGGATCAGTCTGGCTAACCGCATATGGAATTTTTTCTCCCGTGCTTGCTGGAATAACCAACAGCACTTGTAATAGGAGCAATGCTCCTTGAAGTTTTAATTTATTGCCCATTTCGCACCCACCAGTAGACACCTCGATACTGAAGCTTTGAGCTCGCAAGATGTGGCCATTTAAGATCGATAGCGAGACGTTGTGTTATCTACATGATTTGCTGCCGGAATTGAGTGCAGCGTATCGTTACACACATCGTAGATCAGTTCGGCAAGATCACTTACAAAACAGCGATGCAGTGATTGAACACCTGAAAACAATCTAAATTTATTTCAAATGGTCGTATAGCAAATTGAAATTGAACACTTCCACTTAGAGTGCATCGGTGATTCCTCTTTGAAGACGAGTTGATTTTTTTCCAATTTAAACATGTCTCGACAAATGTTAGGAACTTAAGTTAATTTGTTGGCAGTTGAACAGATTCGATGACTTCCAGCGCTTCATGTTTTTCTTTTCAACTTGTTTTTACTGCGTAAAAGATGTAGATCTTAATTTAAAAATTGCGTAACTTTATCAACAAAAATATGTATCGATAAAAACCGTTCATATTGTGAGCCGTGCAAGTGATCCTATTGATGAGCTACCTAGTAGGCATATGATCTGTTTGTCGCATTAATGATAAGAAGTCACCAGACTAAGATAAGAACACCTTTATTGATTTATTTACGCGATTGAACAACACTGTGCTCAAGCCTTTTACAGCGGTATACACGTCTCCTGATTACCCGGAGCACAGTCTCGAATAGCGCCAACAAAGATCTGATTCGGTGGACAAGATAGGATCTCCGTGTCTCCATTGGTGCATCGAATGAACAGATAGCACAGCAGCGGATGGGTGTAATTTCCATCGGGACGTCCTTCGCATACAGAGATGATAGGAGGCTCAGTAGTCACCGGAGCTAATGTGCAATCATCTGCGTTTCCGGTTGCACACACGAGGAACTCGGGATGCAAGATCTCCCCTTCTGGACAACGCAACGCTGAGGTACTACCCGAGGTACATATGAGGAACAGTTCACAGCCTTGAGGATGAGGAAGAACTCCATCTGGACGCCCAACGCAGGTGTTGTCGAGGAATGAGCAAGTATTTCCATTTCCTGCTATACAGCTTTGTGATGTAGCTTGGAAGATGGTCCCGGGTCTACAGTTCTCCACTACAGCTTGTGAATTTTGACATCGCACGTACAACCGACAGTCGGTTGGATGAGGATAAATAATTCCGTCTTCTTTGCCGGTGCACATTCGTTCGACAGGCTCAAACACACACGTAGATGGATTTCCCGGCACACAGAACTGTGCATCCGGACGAAGGATTTCTCCTGGTGGACAGGAATGAACCTGGACTGCTCCTCCCTGGCACCAGATGAAATGTCCACAGAGGTTTGGATGTTCCAGTACCCATCCATCAGGTTGGCCTTGGCATACTTGATCAAGGAACTCACAGGTGTCGGTATTTCCGGGTCGACAATCTCTGGATGCCGCGTGCAGAATTTCTCCTGCTGGACAATCATTCACAATTGCCTGACCACCATTACATATGACGAACTGAGAACAGTCGCTCGGGTGGGGATAAATCGCTCCGTCAACCATGTTTTGGCACATGGTTTCAACTGGATGGAATTGACAGGTATCCGAGCTGCCTGGTACACAGAACTGCGCTTCTACGTTAAGAATCTCACCCGGTGGGCATCGTAGCGCAGCAGGCAGCTGGGCCACACATAAGATGTAGAGACTACACTCGTTCGGATGTTCCAAGATCGCTCCATCCGGTTGACCAACGCACACACCATCAGCTCGAACGCATGTGTTCGTATTACCAACCACACAGGCTCCTACTACTTCGTCAAATATTGTACCAGGAGAACACTGTTCAAACACTGCCACATTGGAGGAGCAATAGATGTAAGCCGTACAAATGGTTGGATGTGGGATGATTCCATCAGGACGTCCCGAACAGATATTATCAAATCGCTCACAGGTAGCCTGGTTACCAGGTATGCAGGATCGCGATGGTGCGTTATATATGCTACCAGGTGGGCAGCTTTGCACGAGCGCATTCTGTCCCTGACACGATAAGAACAGTGCACAATCGGTTGGATGCGGGAAGCGTGTGAAATCAGCCTGACCTATGCACATTCTATCGATTGGCAGGAATTCGCAAGTGTTCGCATCACCAGGCACACAGAATTGCGCGTCTGGACGAAGAATCTCTCCAGAAGGGCACGGGTTGACAGTCGGACGACCCTCTGTGCACCAGATGAAGAAGTCGCAACGGTCAGGATGTGGCAGAACAGTTCCATCTGGTTGATTTGCACATACACCTGTCAGAGGAGTGCATGTTTGTGTATTACCGGGTATGCAGGATTGTGCTGGAGCGCTGAAAATATTTCCCGGCTCGCATCCCAAATCCCTTGCAGACCCTTCCTGACACCAGATGAATCTCGTACAGTCCGTTGGATGCGGGAAGAACAATCCACCATCTCGTCCTTCGCACATAGTTTCGATGGGGAACCGCTCACAGGTGTCGGGATTGCCCGGTACGCAGAATTGTGCATCAACACGTAGGATCTCGCCTGGTGGACAAGCGTTCACTGCTGCATTGCCTCCCTGGCAGATGATAAACATCCCACAACGAGTTGGATGTTCCAGCACAGTACCATCGGGTTGCAAGACACAGAGACCCTCGGTAACGACACAGGTATCACGGTCACCGATAGCACAGACACCAGTTTGAGGATTGAAGATCGTCCCCGGGGCACAATTCATTACAGTGGACACACCGTTATTGCATGATAGATAAAGTTCGCAGGAGGTTGGATGTGGTACCACACCCGGTGGCCGTCCAATACATGCCGTTTCCACGCTGCTGAACTCACACGTGTCGCGATCACCCGGAACGCAAAATCTTATATCGGGACGGAAGATCTCATTTGGTGGACAGATCAGTACTGAGGCTTCACCGAGTGAGCAGAACACGAACAGATGACACTCGTTCGGATGTGGCCGAAGATCGTTGGCTACTCCACGACACAAATCTCCAGTCGATTGGCAGGTGTCGGTGTTGCCCACTATACATCGTCCGAGTGTCTCATCGAACACTTCTCCTCGCAGACACTGCTGCACAGTTGTTGCACCGTTTGTACATTGTACGTAGCTCGTGCAGTCGATCGGGTGGGGTAATACACCATCGGGACGACCTTGACATAGGTTCCCAATTTCCAGCACCTCACAGGTGTCCCGATTACCCGGCAGACAGGCACCATCCTTCTGCGACCAGATCTCACCGACCGGACAGGTGAATCGGTTGACCGTACCGAATGAGCAGAACACAAACTCCCAGCACACGTTCGGGTTGGCGTAGAACGCGTACGAAACAGCCGCACACACCTCGTTCCAGTCCGGCTCGTTTCTCACCGCACACTCATTTCGATCGCCTGGAATGCAGCGAAGTGAGGACGGATCAAAGACTAATCCTGCAGCGCACTGGTAAACAATTGGTTGCTCAAATGTGCACGAGATGTAAACGTGGCAGAGGGCCGGATCCGGATGTGGGAAGATCCCGGCGTTCACACCTATACAAACCACCTCAACGGCATGATCGTTTCCATCAATCGGAAACGTAATGAGTTCACCGGTGCTACCACTAGGGAAAACTAAAAGGCACACCAGCAAGAAGGCTCCGACACCTTCCAGTAACGGTAATATTTGCTTCATCGCACCAGCGCACAGGTTTGTTGTGCTTTCGATACTGAAACCTTCTCCAGGGTGGATGTGGTCATTTATTAGGCGCATCCATCGTCACATGCATTCTGTGGTCCCGATTATCTGCCGCCGTTGGTCATAATTTGGCCCAATTTAATGTGCCGATAATGATGTTTTACGAGTTTATCAATTACGAACACCGGAACAGAGATAGCCAGTATCGGACATTGAGCGAAAAACAATCCGGAACGTATAGATACGATAGAGGAGCATGAGGTGTAGTAGACTACCCTTGAAACAAGATTGTGGACAGGTGTCGGAATTGTCATAAGTCATGTAGAGACAACACAAAGCAACGAAGTAATTGGGTCTTTACAGTGAAATGGAGTTTGAAGACCCCTGCAATGCGAATCACTCCGCATCAGTACAAGTAAGCCAATGCCACGGAAAGAAGCATCATGTTTCAGGCGCATTGTACAAGATCACTATCACCATTTTTTTTTAATTGCAGTTTAAGTTTCTCGAATTACTTGAAGGGGAAATTTGAAAAAATACATTCATTTTGCGTAAAACTTTATATTAGATTGCCAAATATAAATTATTGTTTTAAAAATCCTCTTGTATGTGTTTTTTCTAAACATACAATTTATAAAGATCAATCACATGAGAAACAGTTTCACGAAATAAAGTAAAGTTGCAATGTTGCGCATGGTGCATTGTAACAATGCGACAACGTACAAAACTGTATCACAGTCATGAACGAAATGGAGGGGATAGAGCCTTTGCCATAAAGCTTCCTGTTCACCAGGACACGGGTGGCAATTTTCCTAGGATACGTTTTATAGCACACGTGTTCACTTACCGTTTCGCTTTTCCCGGATGAACTTGGGTGGCCAGTGTTTGGGTACCGGCGACCAGTCTCTCACGGCCCATGGATTCTGCGATCCCTCTCGGAGAGCATCGAAGGCAACAATATTACAACGGTACCGAAAACCCGAGACGGAAATCTCCGAAATGCGTAACCGAACCGTACCGAAGCGTACCGAAAATTCGGTCCCCTTTAGCTTCGACCGGGAAACTACGGCGGTACCGTGCGGTTCGGATGAAAAAAAGCATAGCATCCGCACTCGAACCGCTGGCGGAGAGGATTTAGTACGGTCGTGACGTTCGCTCGTGACGCGCTGTGTGCGAGTGCGTGAAAAAGGGAAAATCCGCGCGAGATCGCCTAGTGGCGGTGTGTGTGTGAGTGCGAGTAAGGGCAATGCGGGGATAGTGTGTGGAGAGGAAAAATGAATAAAACGTCCTGGAAGACTGTAATTAAAAGGTGGTAAGAGTGATAACTCGCTACTGGAAATAAAACTAGGAGTGATAGTT
>AXCM01002956.1:0-26798 GCA_000473375.1 Anopheles culicifacies
TTAATATCCATTGTCACATAATTTTCTCAATGAATAACGTTTTTATTACCGTCTTTCTACATTGAATGTATGAAAAAGAAAGTTCATAAGTATCTAACGAAGAATAGAGAGCACTTATGCTTCAATATCTCGCTGCTACTCTGCTGTGTTTAGAGAACAGAATTATTCAACATAACACTCACAACCAACTCCATAAGTAGCAATCCAGTCCAAGTACGGAACAATGTTTGTAAATATTACTGGAGTACCGGTTTTACCACATTCATGTCCAGGAATATCAAGCGCAACTCCGATCAATTCCCAAAATGTGCCATTCTTCTTTACTAAAGGATCACCGCCATCACCCTGTAAAAGGGAAAAATCAACAAAAAAACATACATACGAGTACAGTATGAATCGCAATCCATCACAGCTTTCTTACATACCGTACAGGTAGCGCCGGCGTTAGAAGATGTAGCATGAGGTACTGTACTTCCACATAGATTATTCGAAGTTGTCTGAGATGCGGTCATATTACAGACTAACTGAACATGCATTTGCAACTCGACTTGCTGCAAAACATTGGCTAAGGGTCCTCCAGCATAATCGGCACCCCATCCAATGACGGTAGCTTTTGAAACTTCGGGAGAATCCGTAGCTGGAACAGGCAGACATATTGATCGGAAGTTCGTTAGAGCGGTTTTCAGTATTAGCAGTCCTATATTGTCAGCGAATGGGTTGGTGTTCTCGAAGCCAGGATGGATGTAGGTGGTGCTGATTTCATTCGATGATACATTTTCATTCGGATCGGATCGATTGTAAACGCCTAACAATGCGCGTATATGCATGATGACGGGCATGCCTTCGATAATGGTCGCTGTGGTGACAATTGCACGATCATTGATGAGCGATCCCTGCCCGGCCGGACTGTCGAGGTACGTTAGAAAAGCGATCCATGGGTATTTGTCACGAGATTCTACGTCTATCCCGCCAACGATTCGTTGCTCTTGCAATGATCTATTGATGCACCTGTCTAAGAAATATTAAATGTTTAGTAATGTAAATGATGGAAGGGAGCTTTTTGGAGCATAGATAATATTACGACTATTTCTTGACTTATTCTATCTATGTTCTACAACTTCTATCTACTTACTGGCACACGATGGACAAGTAGGTGGTGTTGGAGGAGGAACAGCTTGCAACATTCTGTCAGGTTGTGTGTCCTCATCAACAAGTTCAGGAAACTCCTGTAGGTTTGCATCTTTACTTTGGCTAGGCCGGGAAAACAAACTTCCCACTCCATTTGACCAGTTACTGCTCAATTGGTTAGTGATAGTTTGTATCAAAACCGAGCTACTAATCAGTGATTGCGTTTTGTTAACAATATTCGCTAATGATCCTGTAATCGTGGGACTTGCGGAAGTTTCCGTTGAAGTACTTGACACACTGGACGCTGTTGCTGTCTCAGTTGTGGAGCTATCATCCGTCGTTTGTGTTACCGATTCATCTTTAATGGGACGGTTAAGATTGTTGCCAAAAATGTTCGATAATCCATTTTGAATGTTGGTACCAAATTGTGCTGTTATATTCTGTGCCACTCCGGCACCATTGTTCAACGCTGCCTGTGACCCATCGATGACGCCTTGAATTGGATTGGAATTGGGTGATTCTGATGGAGCCTGATCGTTGCTGGGTCGGTTGCTTTCCGTATTTGCTGATCCGAAAAATCCATTCTGTACATTCGTACTCAAAATATTCGTAATTCCCTGTATTGTATTGTTGGCGTTGTTCACGATAGACTGCGAGGTGGAGATAAGTCCTGGCACGGGATTCGGTAGAGGATCATTCATGACAGTGCTCTGTTCTTCCTTGGTGGCCTCGGTAGTTGTGCTGGAGGGTATGTTGAAAAACGTGATGGCGCTATTGTTGCCTTGTAAGCTGCTCAACAAATGTTGGATAACGTTCGGGCGATCTGGTTTGTACGCAAAAGGAGCATTCAGAACTTGCGGATCGTATGCAGGTGGACGACTAGCGAAGGCACTACCGATAGGCTTTGTGATATTGTTAGTTGCCTGGCTAAGGTACAAGCCAAATTCGATGGCATTCTGTGGAACGGGCCATTTCGAATCGGACGGAAAATTGGTCGTATTTTGGTCCCGCAGAGTATTGGCGATTTGAACGAGGTTCATGTCCGATGAATTGGATGAACGAACGAAAGAGTGATCACCACTGGCCAAGGAGGTTACGCGAGCATCCGTTAGCTCTTTGCTTTCAGTTGTTGCTTCTGCATCCTTTTGCAGTTGGAAATACACACAAATACCAAAAAATTAAATAAGTACCTTTACAGCAAGTACAATTTGCTAGCTGTTACGTGTTATGTCCAAAATATCGCAAAAGCTTACTTGCTCGTGGTGTGCGTATGATATCACTAAAGCACTTAGAAACCAAATTTTCACCGAAAACACTTGCATCATTTCTGATGTACAATGTCCACTTCTGTCCTGAGCGAGTGGTACCGATGGACTGAGTTGAGCAGCGGCCAATTGAAACGTTTTGTTCTCGCGCAGATGCACTGGAGGATGAATCCAGTTTTGCAGTTTCGTTTTTGTCATTCAGATACTTTTGATTTTCGACGGTGGAAGTAATGAACCGTGCTGTAATGAAATGAAGGGTTATCGGTCGAATCCACGCAACAGGCAGCTGTTACAGTTATGCTTCTTGCAAAAAATTCTTGCAGAACAGGTTTGCATTTTCGGATCAAAAAAGGTCATTGGCTTTGGGTGTACATTTTCGAAATGAGCTTGCATTGCATTTCAAATATGCAATCCCATTGCCAGTCAGCAAGCATCAGAAACAAGTTTCTTTGAGGAATGGTGAAATGAGGAAATAACACCAGAATAGTATGAGTATTAATTGGTGTGTTTTTTATTTAGAATGTTTTGTCCTCAAGATTTGCAATAACATCCTGAGGATTGACTGCGCACCCAGGGTATGAATGCGTGCAGTTTAGTAAATATTGCTGGCTGATTCGTTCTTCCACAGCCAACGCCAGGAATTTGAAGTGTTATACCGATGAGTGTTATGAATGATGGATCATTTTTCCAGGGATACATAAGACCCGCTCCTTCATCTCCCTAGATGGAACGATCATAAAAAATAAACCAGTTAAATTTCTCCTTACAGTACGTCACCCTCGTACTTACCTCACAAGAAGTTTTATGTTGTTCCTTCGATGCTGGACCAAATATGCCACCACATATATTGTTCTCTGTCGAATTGGGATAGGCGAGATTACATTCTTCAAATGAGTATAAAGGAAAAGCTACCGATTGTAAGCTTCTCCACGATTCGCCACCAAGCTCCCGGGCTCCCCAGCCGGCCAATATCGCATCAGTATCAGAAAACGTGCTCACTGTGGTAGGCATACAGATGGGCATGAAGTTGTCGGTGATTTGCACAGGGTTCGCCAGCTGCAGTAATCCAATATTGTAGTTGAACTGATCGCCTGCCGAGTACTGTGGATGTAGCTTAGTTCTGATGACGGAGAATATTTTTGAAGGAGGATGTTTGACCGTTGTGGTCGGATCTAAAACTCCAAACAGAACCTTGATTTGGTTGAAAATGATCATGTTCGCTATGATCGTTCCGGAGGTAATCACGACACGATCATTGATCAGCGTTCCAGTTCCAACATTTTGACCATAGTACTGCAACAAAGCTATCCAAGGGTATTTATTGTATGGTGTGACATCTGCTCCACCAACGATGCGCAGGGATGCTGTCTGCTGTGGCAAACCACAAACTAAGCAGCGAAAGGATTAAAATAGTACCACTAAGTATGTAGAGTTCTTATTTGCATCTTACCCATGCTGCAGTTCGCTGGACAGAATGCCGGTTGCGATGACGATATTGGTGCACTTGTAATTGGACGAATAGGATTCCAAATGGCAGGGCTCAAGACTTCATTCGTTTGGTTAGACCCAAACACGGAATTAAATCCATTCTGGATAGAACTTCCCACTTGCGAAAAACTCTCCTGAATAGCTGCTATACCATTATTAACGAATCCAGCAGGACTACTGCTTGCCGATTGGTCGCTGAGTGGACGGTTGGAGAGAGTGGATAGAACCATGAGAAAGTTACTGAGTCCATGCTGGATGGGTCCGGGGCTTGACGACTGCTGCTCATCATGTGCAGCCATTTCAGATGCCGCAGGTTTGTAAAGATTCGACGTGTTATTGGAACTGTATAGCTGTTGTACAAAATCACTCAATAGGGATAATGTGGGCTTGATTCTTGTCGAATTATGAGCACGAATGTGTCTCGTGTTGAGACCTTGTTGAATTGACACGTAATTACCAACTATACTTTTTACCGGTGCTCCGGTTGTAACGGGCGCTGATTGAACAGAATGCTCCATCTGTGTCATATGAATGTGAGAATATAAAATATAGAAACAGAACTGAATTAATGCTGCACTATAGGTACCTCTTGTCCGTGAATGAAAGTCGCAGAACAGATAAGGAAGAGAGCTGTAAAGAACGCCATACTCAACGGCGCTTTCTCAACCGTATTTCTCAAAATGCGTCTCAAAAATGTTCGCCCGAGTGCTTTTATAAGCGCTTTTATTCCGAAAATGAATGCTTAAAAAATAAAAAATGAACATGTTTCATTACCAACTCAGAAGAGAAATTGATGCCGCAAAAGATTAAAAGGGCGACAAGCATGGCACCATTCCGTCAATTATTCTACGATCTTTCTGAAGTTTTCGAAATTGGAGGAAGAAAGAAAAACGGGCTGTTTCTTGTAATGCTTACCACTCTTTGCATGATGCATGATTTGTTTTTATTCATGAAGTACGGCCAGGTCGTATCGCTAAACAGCAAGGATTTGTCAGGACACTAATCTCAATGCAATAGAAGTCCGTGTAAATGCGTATATTTAAAGGAGTTAAGAGTTCAATTAGACAAACGATCAGTCCAGTGAACTTGTTGCCTTTGTGGTTTATTCTTCACTGCAGTAACAACCATCCGCCGTATTGGAACGAATCCACGTTCCGAACCGGTTCACTCGCGTGTACACTCCAGGGTAGTTGGGCTTGGCACAACCCTCGCCCCACGACACGATGCCCGCAATCTGATGCACATTGTCCGTGCTGTTTTGTTTGATGACGTGCAGCGGACCTCCGCTATCGCCTTGGCAGGAGTCCTTCTTCCCTTCGTCGTACCCAGCACACAGCATATTGTCTGTGATTCGTGTGGGTCCGTATCCCGTCTTCCGGCAATCAGAGTTTGACATGATGGGAACCGTAACCTCCTGCAGATTTGTGGAAATAGCTCCATTTTCCGACGTTGCTCCCCATCCTGTTACGATTCCCTGCAATGTGAGATAAGAAGCAAGTGCGAATTTCGATCATAGAACGCAACTTAAAATTTACGCATACGTACATCGTATCCGGTGAAAGGTTTCTTCGGCGTTGGTAAGCATACAGGTCGAAGTTTTTCGTCAATGCTCATTGGAGTGGCCAACCGAAGAATAGCAATATCACTGTTGTAGTTGTTGGAGTTGTAACCATTATGTTCGATCACACGGGATACCTTGGAGACCATCGTCATCGATTCGGTAGTTGAGACGCGATCATGTTCCATCAGGACAACGCTTATCTTGTTCCGGTTGAAACCATGCACGCAATGAGCAGCCGTCAGTACGTGCCGATCGCTGATCAGTGAACCCCCGCAGTAGAATGTGCCCGAGTACTGCAACATTGCCATCCAAGGGTATTGGTTAACTTGAGTTTCTTGTCCACCGACGATACGAGTAAGTCGGTTAGTCCTACCGCATTCTGGAAGATACAATGAGGTATCAATCGGAAGCGCTCACTTCCATTATAACCATTCGAACAGATCTAGACGTACGACATGTTGGACAGGATTCCGGTGGGGTAAGATTCTCTGGCGGTGCTGTGGTAGTCGTTCCTATTAGTCCTGCTAGCCATTCGATGAAGGGATTATTTTTTTCCGTCTGTCCCTGCGCTGGAAAGTCTATGGCCTGTTTCTCAACAGCAATCTGAAATGTTTAGAAATCGGTAGAGATCAGTTTAATTAATATTAAACATAAATCTTTAAATAATACATGTTGCAATTCTTATAAATGTATTATGTTTTCAAAAACTACAATTATCTATAAATTTAATTTCCTTTTATATTGTACATATTCATACACTGGTCTATTTATAAAAACCAAGTCTCTGTTGCATCTTAAAGATAATGATTGAGCACAAAAATCAAATTGATCACATTAGAAAGTGACAAATCATAATGCAGTATTAAATAAATAAAAAAGGGTACACATGTATCATTAAAACAAATTCAACATTGTGATGAGCAGTAAATATAATAAAAGATGTAAATCACTACTAAAAACCACAAAACAAAATAGATAAAAACAACAACACTGTTACAAAAAACAGAGTAAAACAGAAAAATGTCGTAGAAATTTGAATTTGGTTGCTTCTGGATGCCACTAAAACAACAAGAAACGAAGACAAACACAACCATGACATGGCGCCCGTTTTCTGGACGTTTTACATTCGTTTCCAAAAACCAGTTGTTGAATTGGGGAACAGATTCACGGTTCTATTTCTTTCGGGCTTCGCTCTTCCGGTTTGCTGCGTTCGTTGCGTATCGTTAAAGTTTGTTGAACTGGTGATACATTCTTCTGCTTAAGCACTCATCTTCTCACATACACACAAACACACACAAAAAACGCCTGTTAAAAAATTACAAAAAAGGTACGTATTCTTTATCTGTAAAATGGATGCAAAATAACTTCAGCATGAAAACGAGTTGGGCACGATGATCACTCGCTTTCATCCAGAGTGGACGCGTGGGTGAAGATGGGGTAAACCGATTATTGAAGTTCAGTCAACTTACACGTCCACCGGCAGTGGGACCACTGAAAAAGAACAGGACGACCACAAACAGGATTGACAGCTGCATGCCACTACAAAGAGGTGCATGAAAGCACTGCATTAAGGTTGTGCACTGGATTTGCGCGGATCGCTTTTTTCAGAGATTGCTTTTAACTTTCTTTTCGCCTGTCCCACGACCGTCCTGTTGACTGGTTGGATGTAGGCGAAACTTTGACCACTGCTTGCTTAAGTACGGGTGTGACTCTCACTGGTTTGAATTCAGGAACACACTGTCAAGCAGCGTACTGTGCATATAAATTGAGCGTCACCGAGTATTTGGCGGGTTGGTTTATGTGCTGACAATTTTGCTCGATTGGGTTAAAACGTTGTTGTTCAGCAGTTTCCGAGTTCCTAAACGCACTAGTAGTGTTGTTGTAAGCTTCGAAACGAACGGAACTGTTCAACCGGCTACCGGTGGCGATCGCTCTAGTCGCGGCGCAAGATCGTACACAACTAAACGTTGCGGAGTGAATATCGCCACACCTGACCACATCTCGGTGCCTGTTGACACGATCACAGTGCGAGACTGGGAGATAGGAGAGCCTACCTGGCACACACAGCTGATGATTCAGTCTCCGGACCACTTGCTCCAGTTGGTAGCTGGTTTGCGGGACTTCCAGGTCATTTAGTGGTTAATACTTGCAGACCATTTCGAAAGTACCCTTCTGGGCAGACGTACCACTGTCGATATTGGCTGTGCATTACGAGTGGGATACTGTGTCGTGCGTTGAGGCTAGGTGTAATGTTTGGCAAAGGCAAAGCTCATCGGCCATCCCCCAAAGTCGTGGACTTGAACTTGTCACATCCACAGTAATGCTTGCTGGTCCTTTGTTCCTAGGCTGTTATTTTTTTGCTGTTTGTTTTCGTCGTGTCCTCTTTTGTGTATATTTATCAAGTCTTTACTTTCCTCGATCAGTAGCACGATCGTACACACTGGGTGAATGAAGAGTAGCGTACTTCACGGTCAGGGTTTGAAATGCCTTACAAGGGCCGAAGCACGGGGCGAGGGTTATCGGAACGGTTGGGCCACTCGACCGGTTCTGTCTGGTGGTGAAATGTACCGCTAGTTTGTGCATAAATTATCGTTTTCCGTCCGTAACATTTCGCGGATTAAGGTTTAAGAGCCATCCAGAATGGTCACCATCCTACAAATGGTTGTCCACGAAGAGTAATAATCGTAAAACCAACATGAACTCACATCAGAAGTAATGCGATGTAACAACATTAGTTAATGACATTTGTACAGGTTAACTGTTTTCTCGTGCAGTTTGCTGTTCTCATTAGCGATGTGCGAAATAGACCGCATCTATATCATGTTGTTCAACTGTATGATATGTTACAGCATAGATATGTTTTTCGTAACTATAAATTTAATGAATAATTTTGAAGAATCCACATAGTAGGATATAATACATATATAAGTTTACATAATCAACTCGAAAATTAAAACCTCAAAAAATTGCTTCAACATTGATAGATCAATAATCTCTAGTTGATTCAATGTTATGGAAAAATAATTATATTCATAAATTATATAAAGCATATAACACTTTGTATTAATAATATGTCTAATAAAAAATGAATTGACAATTGCGTTTTAGACCATGGGAAATCAAATCCAGACGAATCTAGGAATGCACAGTTACACAAACCTTTCCTTTATAAAGGATCAAACCAACTTCAAGCCTGTTCCTTCCACTGTCGAATGAAGCAAATAAAATGGAAAGGATTCGGACCTCTTAAGTGACTTTTCATTCAATACTTCACTTACTTTCGCAAATACATCTGATTACGAATACATACACCGTGCTCTATCAAACCTCCTTCCTTTTAACAGTTCGACTGGGTCAGTTTGTTCAATTCTGTACCGCTTTCACTTGCTACTACTATTGCTCCATACTATTGTTCACTGTTTTGTGCGAAGACGCGTCACCACAGCTGAATGGTATGACAGGTGACAGCTGTAGGACGGTGGGTGTGATCGTTGCACGAATCCAGCCAAGAAGTGTTCGCTAGTAGTGGAAAGCGAAGTGACAAGAGAATGGTGCGAGGTGCTTTCTTTAATTATTTTTGTCAGCTGGATTTTTTATTGTTTGTTGTTGTACCACGCATGTTCCCGTTTATTTATTGTAGGTGATTTTTACACTTCATCAACCCTCAAGCCGGGCACGGTGACATTGGGAGGACTTTGGGGCTTTTGAAACGATGTCGTTCCGCGTCTGCCCAAACACGTCGCATGATAATCTTACAATAGCGTTGCGGTCAGTCGTTCCCTCCCCCGCAGCATCGGCATAGTTTGTGTGAGACACGGGAACGGGAGATCAGGCACCGATTCCGCGCGCGATGTATGTGCACGGTCACAGTCAAAAACGCAGCCAGTGAGCGATAGTGTTGCGCTGTGCGAGGATGCGGAAGTGTCGAGCTGCTGGTGAGCTCATATTTGCACGATCACCAATTCTGTTTGTGGCACAGCTTTGGTGAATTGTTTTTATTAGTTTGTGGTGGTCGATAACAGAACCAAAGGAGAAGATGAAGCTACTGAAGGTTGTGCTATGGACAGAACTGTGTGTGCTGTGTTTGGTGTATGGCGTAAGTTTAGATTGTCCTCTGGTACGCTGGTCAATGTTGTTGAGGTTATCTGTTATGTTGTATTTCTAGCGAGAGAATGAGGAACACAACCGGATCAATTATGACATCTATGTGACGCCGATTATGATAAGCACGGTCAACGATAACCGGTTTCGTGCAAAAAACCCTCTGCTAGCCTGGCTATCCACCGTACTGAACTACAAGCCGCCAAGCTTCGGTGTAGAAACACCGGTGACTTCAACGCTGAATCCTCCACCACGTGACTGTCCGCAGTGCTGTACGTATACGAATGTTTAAGCCGTGCTTTCATGCGGTTATCTCGGTCCAAAAAACTTTCTCTGCTTTACAGCGTGTGGGCGAGGCAAGACCAGTTCGAGAATCGTGGGTGGAGATGCGGCTGATGTGAAAGAATATCCCTGGATAGTGATGCTCATGTACCGTGGTGCGTTCTATTGCGGGGGATCTTTGATCAACGATCGCTACATTGTGACAGCGGCACACTGTGTGCTGAGCTTAACGCCACAGCAGCTACTGGCGAAGTTGTACAATGTAGAGCACGCGGAGATGGTTACTCGCACCATCGTTAAACTATACGGACACGAACGGTTTAGTCTGGACACGTTTAACAATGATATTGCTTTGGTGAAATTGCAGCAACCGGTTGATGCTGGCGATACATTCGTTCCAATCTGTCTTCCTGCATCCGGAAGAACGTTTGCCGGTCAGAATGGCACAGTGATCGGTTGGGGAAAGCTCGCTAACGGCAGTTTGTCGAAAGGTTTGCAGAAGGCAGTTGTTCCCATCATCAGTAATACGCAGTGTCGAAAGTCCAGTTATCGTGCTTCACGCATTACAGATAACATGCTTTGTGCAGGATACGCCGAAGGTGGACGTGACGCATGTCAGGTGCGAGAATTAACATACTAGCGAATGCGAGCAGTACAATAATGCGAATGTGCACGGAAATTTCTACTATTTCAGGGAGACAGTGGGGGACCGTTAAATGTTGGGGACAGCAATTTCCGCGAGCTAGTTGGCATAGTGTCTTGGGGCGAGGGATGCGCTCGTCCCAACTATCCCGGTGTCTACACACGAGTTACTCGTTACTTGAACTGGATTAGGTCGAATACCAGAGATGCGTGCAGCTGTGAGCGCTCCGTAGCGTGATTCTAGTTTCCTGTCATCAGAAGACCATTGTCATAAAACCTAATTACTAAACGCAGCAACGCAGTGAGCAGGGTTGCATTGTGGATGTTTGCGTTGATTGGATAGCAACAGAACAAAAGAAGCACAATAGCGAACAAATGAAGTTGTCTGAAAAGAACTCATATGATGTCTATGAAGATATTTTAAAACATTCAATAAATCATAAGGCTTGGAAGAGGAGAGAGGGATATGGGGGAAAAGAAGGAATTCTTTGTATAATGGAAACAGGGAAAATGGAAAATGAGACATACTTTTACTGCTTAATGACGGTTTGATTATCACGATCAGCACGGTTGTTACTAGGTACTTACGTTAGCTTTATTGTTATGAGGTACATTGTGCGAAAATAAATTACATGAGACGAAAAATGTTTATTAGTTTAGCGACGTGAGGAATTCAAAACTTATAAGAGTTTTTCAACATGGATTCGAAAGTAAAACTCATTTCCATTAATTTCTTATTATTACACAGGATTATCAAAGCACCCTCTTGTAAATAAACAGTTTTCATCAATACAATACCTACAGCATTATATTGATTTCATTTCGAAGACATAGCTTTCATATATTCCTATTTTGATAAAATAAAAATCCAATCTAAAAATGTTACGTAACTACACTGGTTTTAATGATAAAGAACAGCCTGGTCTTTCTCTACGAATAAAAAAACAATACTGGTTTAAACATAAATTAAATAGAAAATACGAAGATTATTCCGATTTTTTAATGTTTGAGTTGTTTCACAGTTTCAAAAATGAACATAGACATATCAATGAGATGCATATCACACGCACGCGAATGGAACTTTCACTCTAGCGGGTTCTTACTTTCTTCCGTGTTTTCTTATAAAAGTGAAAACTGCATGTTGTTTGCACCTGTTTATTCCCATCTGCGTCAGCATGCTTATACTTTTGTACAAATATTTTGTAGTGTGATAGGTGACCGAATGTTTTGATCCGATTAACCATATCTTCATCAATTAGATAAAGAATATTTCTATGCCTTTTTTGGATAAAGGGGCTTCAGACAGAACTTCAAATCGCTCCAAATGAATCGTGTACCTCAATTCCAAACCATGTTATGAAGTATTTGCGTTGGATTAAACGCGTATAAATGCCCTCGACTTAGTAAACAGTACACCACTCACGTCAGCACGAGAAGAAAGCTACGCTGCTAGTGCGACAAGGTAGGCTACAGTCTGATGTTGAGAAATGGGAGAGAAAGTGCTGAAGACGATACCACAGTGGTAAACGGTACTTGCCTGCATTGGTGACTACTGAGACAAGCGAGGACTTTTAGTTCAAGTTCAAATTCATCGCGCAGATGGCGTTCCGTTCGTTGTTGCTCCTGTGCGTGCAGTGTTTCATATTGGAAAGTGTACTTTCTGGCGTGGTGGCTCATGAAACCAACAGCACTGATCAAATTCAAAACTTCAACAACGAAAATCTTACCGCACCAGGAAGAATTGCTTGGAACGATAGTCTAATGATCGATCCGAATGGATTCATCGGGAAGGCACCGTTGCTGAACAGTGGCGTGTGGAGCTGGATTACAACCGTCTTTGGCATGCCGATCTTTAGTGTATTTGCTTACCGGGCCGCACCACGCAACTGTCCACCCTGCTGTGAGTAGTACATAGGTGAGAGTACCTAGAACGAACCGTTACAGTGATGAACGTGTGATTAATTGGTGCGTCTTCTTTAGCCTGTGGTACGAACACTAATAACTCAAAGATTATCGGAGGTCATGAAGCCGAAATTGGGCGTTATCCGTGGATGGCAGCACTGTACTATAACAACCGGTTCATCTGTGGTGGATCCCTGATTAACGATCGGTATGTCCTAACGGCGGCACATTGTGTGTTTGGAAGCGATCGGTCGCGTTTTCGGGTGAAGTTGTTGATGCACGATCGCACCGTACCCAAGGAAGATTCCTTCGAGCGTAAGGTGTCCTACATAATGACCAACTGGTTTTTGAACGTGCTAGTATTCATTACCAATGACGTTGCGCTGCTAAAACTGAGTGAACCGGTTCCTCTTGGCGAAACGATAGTACCAGTATGTTTACCACCGGAAGGCAACACGTACGCAGGACAGGAGGTCAGATCGTAAACTTTCTCTCCTCATAGACCAGAGCTAATGGTGCTGATGTTTCGTTCTTATCCTTTCGTTGCAGGGTATCGTGACTGGGTGGGGCAAGCTAGGCGATGGAACGTTCCCGATGCGTCTCCAGGAAGTACACGTCCCTATCCTGGCCAACGAGGAATGCCACAATCAAACGCAGTACTTCCGGTTTCAGATCAATGATCGCATGATGTGTGCCGGGATTCCCGAGGGTGGCAAGGATTCCTGTCAAGGCGATAGTGGAGGTCCGATGCATGTATTTGATGCAGAAGCCAATCGGTTCGTGATTGCAGGCGTCGTATCCTGGGGCTTTGGATGTGCACAGCCCCGTTTTCCTGGTATATATGCCCGAGTGAATCGATTCATTTCCTGGATTAACTTCAACACCCGAGATGCGTGTACGTGCAAGTGAGGCAATGGTTTGTTTTGGTAATGCCCAATAAACAACGTACCTGAAACGAATCATGCACCGCATCCAATGGATGAATGTCCTGAGGTAGGGAACAGAGAAAGAAATTGTTTGTGGCAGCAATTACTGCTAATTGATGTGAGACTGTATCCACATGAAAGAGGGTTTACTCTGTACGTGAGTTTATTTAAAAAACGCTTTAACTTGCACTTGATCGCGATCGCTGTGATGATGTTTCCTCGTGGAAAGGTGAAAGCTCCTGATGGAGGACTCTTTCTCACCTTCGAACGACTGCATTCTGTCGAAGTACGTTGCCTGGTGGGAATCATTAAACATTGGACAAGGTGTTAAAAATATTATTTCAACAAGGTTCAGCGCACCCGCATTCTACAGTGTAGTGGAATGAGTTACGATCGGTTGTGAGGGGTTTATTTTATCTTTGGCTTATTTTTCGGAGAAAGAAATACGTTCGCTCGTATGACTCAGTTTGTGAAGGCAATGTCACAGAGTGGTTTAGGGTTTGTCAATGTTTTCTTCAGGCGAGATACCGCAGGTTCAACGATCAAACGGTCTTGAACTTGTGGTTTGCAAAGTACGTCAACTTTGTGTCATTTATCTTGCATCCGGTACTGTTCCAGAATCAATAACCGATGTTTACAGTAATGGACATCGATTCGTAATTTTTTAATGTGTGACGGACAAGGTATCTTTTGTAATGCAATATTTTTGATCTTGTGCTTTTTTCATTCCTTTTTTTCTACACATCGCATCGATTAGCTGCAATGATATTACTTTTAAACCTTACAAAATCATGTTAATTACTTACTGTGATCAGCATGCTCTACTGAACTAGTTCTATTGGCCTACTGCCCAGCAAAGAATGAGCATGTCGCGTGAGAAACATCGATTGGGTGCGGATCTGTGGGCTACATCATTAGCGTTCGGAAGAACCTACGCTAGCTCCGCCCGCACTACCGCACACTTCCGCACTTCGTCAAGGCCCCTTCGCCCTCAGCTTTACACTGATGTCTTGTCGGGTGATTGACGGAAGGAATGAATCAGCTCTCACTCGTCCATTAGCATTCATTTATAATGATGCGCCCGCGTATCATCCTTGAACTTCGTGTATGATCGCACCCACGATGTTGTCCTCTGCCGCTGCAGAGAGTTTGTGGTGGAAGGCTGCGATATGGATACGATTTCAAGGTTTTCATCCCCCTAAAACCAGTTGAATGTCAGCATCATCTGCATTTCCTAATGCGCCAAATGTGCGTTTTTACCGGAAAGGTGAGTAATGTATGAGGTTCGTTGTTCAAGTTCAGGTGGAAAAGATGTCACGCAGGTAGGGTACCCACAATGAATGCTACTGCATGAGGGTTGATGAAATATTGTATGGTAGGCATTGTATTTTACAAGGGTAAGGCTTTGTGGAGTAATTGATGAAGTGAAATTGAATCTTATAAAATTAATGAAGATCATAAGTAAGTTGCTGCCGTACACGTTACGTGTAGGAAAGATTTGGCCAAAAAGTAAAAGAAGCACAAAATGTAAGCAGTTTAAGATAATTCCGATTAGGTTTCTCGCACAAGTACTGTCTACATAATAATATGAGTCCAAGTCTGTAACTACACATTGTGACATCGAAGTAGATGTTACGTATTAATGCGTTACGTTCCCAGCTCTGAAGCTCTTGCTTTACAGCACAGGTAATGTGCGAGCACTTGATCTTGCTCCATGACATGACGCTTGTGTAAGTTTTGTTCCTGTAGGCGATAAATGGAAGGTTAGGATATTAAAGAGAGTGATTGATCGAGTTTGGTCAAAGTCAAGTTTTCGGGCAATAACGCCGGTAGACGACCAAGAAAAACGATCATACCAGATGTGAGATAGGTCAGGGTCACTAGAAAACAAGGCTGTGGAACGTTTCCAAGCAGTTTACTCTTGGATGCGTTGTGCAACCAAGCAGTACCAGAGGACAGTTACGAAATTTAAAAAAATGGTGATAACGACATTGGTCCAAGCAAGCTGTGTTTATATGTGTCTTATCCGTTTTGTTGTTTATTTAATCATTTATTGTGTTCTTGAAAGTTTTATCAATAAGCTATTTGTATAAAAAACCAAACTATTTGTATAGAAATCTCAAAATTAATCGTTTACATTGTAATGCTATGAAATGAAGGTTTGAAACGGTGAAATATACATTAAGCACATTCCTTGAAGGTTTCCCCCAAGGATCATAAGCGTCCTCGGCGAACAGTGATTACCAGATATGATAAGTCGAGTTATTGATCATGGTGGTAGCTCGCTAATAGTGAGGAAAAAGAGAAAAAACAGCCTTTAGAAAAAAAAGATGCAACGATGCACAAGTGCAACGTGATTTGCATGTGCGAAGGGTTATTCCTTCTTTACTTAGTTTTACTTCTCTCTTTAAAAACACTAACAACCATAGGGCACATGATCTCGGTATGGATTGTGATAGAGACAGAATGAGATAGAGAAGAGTGAGAGAGGCGATAAAGTGTACCGTCGGCGGAAGAAGAGATGACGGAAAATAAACAAACAAACGAAACAACGATCCCAATGCGGATGAACATGATGGTGACGATGGCGGCTTACAGCCAAATTGTCGAACAATTGCTGTTACTACTACTACGTACCGGTGAGAAAGATGGCCAATACCTCGAATACTCTCTCTGTTCTCGTTTCTCCCTTCCCCTTTTGTGCATCCCCTCCCTGTGGCAAGCTTTGACACTGGCCTTCTCCCTCGCACGTGGGTTTGAGTGCGCACTTGATGCGTCGCGCTTATCGGCAATGTAAGCGATGCAAGCACAACCACCACAAAAGTAAGGAAGCCGTCGCGCCACAATGTGTGTTAGTAGAACCAAGGGCACGCACTCTCACTTTCCGTTCGCACTATGAGGTAATTGTCCACCGCAATCATCCCGGGGGACAGTTTCGGTGAGATGTGGTGGTTATGCCGCGAGCGCCATGGCACGCTGACACAGAGACAGGTGTGCACCTGACGAAAATGGTTGCTGTAGATGTGTTCGTATGGATACGAACCAATGCGTGCCGACAAAGCATAGTTCGAGCACCCGCAGCCGCAACACAGGCGCATCCGCACCCTTATCGCATACGACCTCTACTACTCTCGTTACAGAAGACGACGACGACGGCTCGAGATCAGATCCACCGTGCGGAAGGGAACAACTGCATTGCAAAACAAAGAGGGCCCATTCCACATTGACACGAGTTCGATCACTCGAGCCAGAGCGCGCCAAGGTAGTCGACGACGTCCCGCTCGCGTCGTCATTGTCTCTTGAACCTTCTGAATCCGATTCGAAAAGTTGTGCATATAAAAGCTACGCCGATTACTGCTGTCAGTCACAGAACATTGCGTAAAGAGCCACAAGAAGCTTCATCGCAAGAAGCCTGTAGTATAGAAGCACATCAACATTAGAGCACTAGTGCACAGTGAGTTCCGGTGTGCTTTATAGCTTCAGCTTCATTCAACACCGAGATCCTTTCGTCGTCTATTCGGTCGTACAAGTCTCTACGTTCTACCTCCGGTGTCTTGTATGGTTAGGAGTGCAGTGTTTGTGTTGAGTGATTTAGCTTACTATGATCATGAATCGATCCTCGTCCGTCCACTTAATGGCTATTTGGGTGTTGATGCTGACAATGCTGGCTGCCCCATTACTGGCCGCGCCTGTCAACAACTCCAGCGACTCCTGTGATTGTGGTGAGTTAACATGGCGCAAGGAGTGGCAAACTGCTCGAAAAGTGCACAGTTTGCTGCACCGTACGCTGCAGTTGAATAAAAGTGAAAGGTTAACTCGATAATTGTAAACAACAACAAGCTGGGCAGAGTGCATCTGCCAGAGTGGCAAAGTGCATCGTAACATATTTCGCAGGACACCGAGCAGGAGTGCATCATTTTTCGATTGCAAGCGACAGTCATGTTGCGTAACAAATTGTTACAATCGTTGTGCAGTGCACTTCTGCAATGGGAAAAACGTTGATTGTGATTGTGACCGAATCGGTGACCAATGGTTGAAAATGTTAATGACGTGCCAGTTCCCAAAGAAAGTTGATCGGGGGCTTCACTTTCGTTTCGATGAATTTGCAATGTTCCTCTTAAATACCGGTCATTGTAGGCTGTTGTATCGTTTGCAATCGGCACATTGAGTGGCGTTGTGTGAAAATAGTTGTCAATGTTTTGGTGCCATTTTCCGGTCTCGGCGACTCGTGTTTTGTGACGGTGCAGTTGTGACAGACGGAGAGACGGAAAAGGCTAGCAAATGTAGGTTAAGCGCACACATAAGTGAACTGCCGAAAACGCATAACAAGTGCAATGTTATCTGATCGGTTACATATGTGTATGTCGATAGGTTCGTGTGGATTTGTGAGCATCTCTCCAAATATCATGAATGTTGCTGATTGATTTGTTGCATTTAGGTGTTGCAATTACTGTCAACCAGTTCAAAGAATCATTTACATTTTCTTCCAGTTTGTGGTGTTGGTGGACGGACCAATCGCATTGTTGGAGGCACAGAAACCACAGCACATCAGTTCCCATGGTTGGCCGGTCTCTTCCGGCAAGGCAAGCTGTATTGCGGTGCATCTGTAGTTTCCCGTAATTTTCTAGTCACGGCCGCACACTGTGTGAACTCATTCGAACCAAGCGAAATCAGGGTTAGTGTTAGCTCATAGAACATAGGAAGGATGTTTCACCCGTTTTGTTCATTTGGAAAATTCCCTCGTCACAGGTCTATCTTGGAGGTCACAATATCGCAAAGGATTATACCGAACTTCGTCGGGTGAAGCGGATTATGGACCACGAGGACTTTGATATCTTCACGTTCAACAACGACCTTGCGCTGCTCGAACTGGACAAACCACTACGCTATGGGCCCACTATTCAGCCAGCATGTCTGCCGGACGGAAGTAAATGAGCAACTAATGCTGTTAGCGAGGGCTAATTGATCAATAACGATTGCCGTATGGTATTTTGCTTTTCTGCAGGTGTACTGGATTTCACCGGATCGATCGGGGTAGTCGCTGGATGGGGAAGGGTCGAAGAGAAGCGTGCCCCCTCCAAGACGCTACGATCGGTTGAGGTTCCAATTTGGTCGCAGGAGCAGTGTCTGGATGCTGGTTACGGAAGCAAGAAGATCTCTGCCAACATGATGTGTGCTGGTTACCACGATGGTCAGAAGGATGCCTGCCAGGGTGACAGTGGTGGCCCGATGCACAAGATGGGCCTGTTTGGTAGCATGGAAGTGATTGGCGTTGTTTCGTGGGGTCGGGGATGCGCTCGTCCGAACCTACCCGGTATCTACACGCGTATTGTGAACTACTTGCCTTGGATTCACGAGAAACTTGCCAACGAATGTCTCTGCCCACCGAAGGATATTGCACGCAGGATTTAAGAGGAGTGTCACAAACTTGGAGCTCGCGGAAACAGCTGGTTACTGTTGATAATTTATTCGTTTTCTAGTCACAAGAAACCATAGCATGTAAAAGCCTGTAACAATGGCTATCACTATTAGCTTGTAAGATAAGAAAACATTGGGTTATTGTTTTGAGATATGGACAACGCGTTAGAAAATAAACTCTGATTATGAAGCAAAGCTGTAAGATAGTACCTCTTAGTAGTTAGTGGCGTGTAAGTAAAATTAATTTATCATATTGATTTTTGTGAGGATGACAAGGCATTTGTGTTTTGTTGATGATTTGTTGCAGCTCTCAATCATTCGCCATTTGCGATCGTCGTTGGTCAAATAATGCACGCGCACTGAAGTAGAAAGCGAGTATGTGATGGAACATCCACTAGCAAAGCAACGAAATGCTGTTGATTAGGAGAGAAAATGAAAGTGAATCTCCACCAGATCCCTCTGTCGGACCAGTTCTCTTTGGCGGGCATGATTTGCCACTATCTCTCACTCTCTCTCGCCCGCTACCCTGTCACATGTTGACCAACGCACACATGCTGTTTCATCTCTTATTGAGTTGTTTCTCCACCTTTTTTTCATATACTTTACAGGGTTTCTCATACGCTGGATTACTTTACGTAGAATCATGAAGCATTCATAATTTTGTAATGTATTATTTTTGATTATATTTTAATTCTCCACTATGTATATTTTTTGTGCCCTGTGCTTTCAATTCATTTCTATCTTCACATTGGTAGAGCATATTTAATACTGGTTTAACGCTCATTCTTATAATGAATTATTTTTATAAATATCACCGCTATGTTTTTACCTTCATTTTAAATGGGTTACTTTGAAATGATTATCTAGGATTAATTCGGTAATATTCAACTATGACTAGTATTGAAATGGCTTTACTAAAGCTACAAGTCCTTGTTATTCGAGGTTTTGTAATTAAAGTTAGGGGAAAAGCATTTTTATTATCCCCTAATGATATACATCTAGAGGAGCGCACATAACATAAGGGACAGGTTATTGTTATAATTCTTTAACGATAATTATTTAAATAGTTTAATCAGCTTATTTTTTATTTTCTTCTTCTGTGACTCTATAACCTTTTTCTTTCATATCTGGCTTTCTTGTCACAAGCTTCAGCAAAACAGATAGTTCTGTTTACGCGGATTAGGCTTGCATCAGATGTACTGTTTACATCTGATTTTTTTATGTTTTCGTTTTTAGCTAGTGATGAGGAATTTTGAGAGCCTGTGAGAATAATTTTTAGATCAAATTTTCTTGTAACAACAAACGAACAATCTTTCGCAGTTAAATAAAAATCTCGAATAAAACATAGAGTTGGTTTGCCGTTGAGAATGCACAAGCCAACATACTCTAGGAGCCCTGTATAATGCTTTACTACTCTCACGAAACATCTTCCAGCTGGACGCCCTCTCGCGACGTCCGATTCATGAGGGTGAAAAATGAAAGTAGTTTCTTCGGTCTGCGATCCTTTGCCATTGTAGTGAAGGAAGTCTTACAGTCAAGGCCATCCATGGTGCAGTAAGCAGAAGTAGTTTGCACTAGGTCTTAACAGTACAGTATCTTTAAAAGGTGCATTTTGTTCAATCGGAACAATTAGCCGTGGAGTGGGTGGGTGATAATCTGAACACAAATTATGACGCTTGTTAAATAACGATAGGAGATTGATTAGCCAACATGGTATCCGATCGATCAGTCCGTGAGTCAGTTGCAGCAGTGTTGCATTTCTGTAGTGCGCCCGTTACCGAACTCAGGCCTCAATGTGGAGTGTGTGCAGCTAAAGTTTAACATTCGTCACGTTCCGTGAAACCCCGATGCGGTGAGTGTGGTGAATTGTGTTCAATGATATCGACGTAGCCAATCAACTTGCCGTGCGGAAACATTTACATAACCGTATCGGGTGGCCAATATGCTCGGTTGGTGACGAATTTCGCAGTTCGATCGGTAGCGTGTTATGTTCCGCAATGGTCGTTCGTACCGCCATAACCGTTTGCGAAATTTTTTATACCATTGATCACAACCGCGGACTATTCGTTGCGGGCGTCCAGGAGCGTAAGAGGGATTGTAACAAAAAAAAAGCCGTTTACCAGTTCTTGGCGGTGCAACCAATCCGACGGGGGACAACGGCGCTAATGGAAGGTTGACTAAAGTTTGTGATTTTTTTTTGTTCCAAGTCGTGCGTGTCCGGGTTCGAGTCATTTCACTTTCGACCGTCTCGGTGATAGTGTGTATTCCATCAAAAGTTGTGGTAGACTTTAATTTCGTAGTGTTTGAAGGATCTCATTGTTGAAGCTAATGAGAATTCGTATTGTTTATTTTGTCACAATAATCCTCACAATCCAATCAGCGCATTTCACAAACATTAAAGAAAGGTTCAAACGAACTGGAGTTTCGATCGCACCAAAGTGTTACAATTTTCGTTTACGATCGCATAGCATCAGCACCATTTGGACAGGTTTTCGATCGCATCCGAAAGGTGTTTCGATCCGAAAGCGATGAAAAAAACTTTCTTTATAATTTAACCATAAACTTTGGTCAGAAATGTGGGTGAAGTGAGATTACAGGCCAAAGAAAGATTGTGTGGTGAATGTAGGCTTTGTTGCTGTTCCAGTGCAAAACATATGTCAACGCAAAAGTGTGTCATGATTGAACATTATCTAAATTGTCAAATAATGTGTATTGGGGATCGTATGTTGTCCATGATTATACTTTTGAACGTTTTCTTAATAGTGATGGTTTCTTTTAGACTTTAACATTTTGTGAGTTTTTGTTTGAATTTTAGAGTGTTTGCGTGATAAAAGCGCCCAAAGTTAAATGTAAGTTCAAAAGTGGCTGATAAACATACGCAAAAAAAGAAACTGACAAAAATGCACCCAGACATCTCGAGTAAATGGACTTAATTTGTTTTTCACAAAGGTCAAAATCTTGTCACTAAGGTTTTTCCTTTTTTGAGCATAATTTAACTTGATGGATTTAAGTGAAATTTATGTTTCTTTGTGGACAGAGTAATAGTAGCACTGAAATTTTGAGTGTTGTTATAAAATATTGTAATAAGCTTTGCAGTGCGCATTGTGTATTTAGGATATGAAATCCCAAAGCACATAGTTAAAACAGTGCCACAAGTAGAAAAATTCAAAAAACCTGCTACGTTTACCTTCCTAGTAAGAGCGATGAACTGTACAACATATTAAAACATGCCCACAATCACTGCTGACACCAGATAAGCGAGAAAGCCTTTCACTGCAGTGCACTTCTCAAGCGGATATGATCATTTACCAGAAGAGAAGACCCTCATTCATACAGCCGGATAGCCTAGGGCAACGCATGTCTTACTGTCTGGGCTTTACGCAGGTTATTTTTTCTTTTCATCTTGTAATCAAACAGAGTGGAACGTCTTGCATATCCTGCCGAGGGCACCTTTACTCCAAACATGTTTATTGATCGAACCAGCTGCAACGCACGTCGTTCGACACAGCGTATCTAATGAAATTTATCGAAACAAGAGTCACGAAGTATGTGAGACCCATGCAAGAAATCGTGTTCCTTAATTTGTGCTGGCTAGTGTAGTTCCGGTGCTAACCGTTGAGGAGGCTCACTAACAGCAATGAAGTTTAAGCACGGGGAAGCTGTGGGGACTATTGGGATTGAGGATGGCACCGACTTTGACATTCCTTTCATTATATCACACGCGGGAGATTAATTTCCCTTTTGCTCCCAGGTACTTTTTCACTCTCGCTTTCGACACGGATAGTGGTGAGCTGCTACTGTAGATATTGATGCATGTACCTTTGGGTGAAAACATTCAAACAAGCACCAGTGCGTGAGAAGTGCGAATGTGAAGATAGCGAAGACGCTCGAGCAAAACAGTGGTTGGTCGAATGAAAGTGAAAAAGAAGAAAACGAAGCCATTATCCGTCCATCATCATCTGTAGTCTGAGGCCAGGGAGCTTACATACTGGCTGGTGTCGCTGACTGGTCCGGTCTGTGTGTCGTACCCAAGTTCATCTGACGTGGTGCTGTGCGGAGTGAAGGCGGATGCGGGCTAAACTGATGTTAAATAATGTTCGCCGAACCGACGTAGTGCTTTTGCCGAGAGCAGAAGAAAGTGAAATGAGATTATGAATCGTGTAAACACGGACCAGGGCAACAACGTGTAAGTGAAACGTTGAGTGAAAGATAAAACAGCGAAGTGTAGTGAAAAATACAGTTTGCGAACGGGCAACTGAAGGCTAAGTGAATTGATCGCATATGTTGTGAGCCCGGGAACGAAAACACCAAACAAACAACACATACTCGTCACCGCGTATAAATAAGGACTGCTAGTTGAAGGAGCAACAGGGAAAGGGAAGGATTCAGGTGTAGTGAAGAATTAATAAGATTATTTTATGTTCAGAAGAATGCATCCGGCAATGAATATTCCTTCGGTCAGCAGATTGATCATTGGTACGGTGTTAGCAGCGCTAGTGTTTGCTGGAAATCTGAACCAAGTAGAAGCAAGCACGCTTTGGAATGATACGGAACTCATCAGTCGAAATGGACGGTTTCTATTCGATACATTGTTTGGATTAAATACGGCCGCCTTTTCGCTGGATGATGATGACGATTTGTCTAACAATCAGGTGAAAAGTTGTGACTGTGGTAAGTACTGGATAAAAGGTGAAGAATTTTTGTAACGACAAATGAAGCCAGGGATTTTGCCACCAGTTACATCGCTTCGATTCATTCAGGTTCCTTGCTTATCATAGAAAAGAGATATCCCAAAGATATGGTTCTTTCGTTTAAGTAACTGCTCAAAAATGAAACAATTACCCAAAGAATATATTGATATAATAGAAAAAATATCGATAATAATGTGAAGCTCTTGGAATTTGATTGATTAAACCACCAAATGAAAACTATTGTTTACACACTAAATGCATTGATACCATGAGAACTATTGATATGGAATATTTTTACTTGTGCCAATTATTTAAAAATTGAACAAAACAAATATTTTTTCTTTAAAATATTAAATTTAAAATATTAAATGTGGATAGATTAATAATTAATTAATTCATTAATTTATTTATTTACATTAGTCAAATTTTCGTGCCTTGTGTGGCCTTCTCAACGATATTATTGAAATTCTAAACTTAGTTTTATTTAAAAAGATAAGCACAACCTTACTTTGCTTGATGTTTGTCAATTATCAATTGTTTGTCAAAATTTGCCTCGCAATATTGTCCTTAAATTAAAAAAATAATTGTCGGTAGAGCAGTAGCTATTAATAAATTTCGATAAATGATCGCCGTCGACCGTATTAAGAAGCGCTAGAAGTCTTCAATACCAGTTAGAGACCTAAAAGTTAATCCTTTCACGGATAGACAGGGCGTCAAATGATCCGCTTAATAGCTTATGTTCCAACGATTTCAAATAGTAGACACCTGGCACGAAATCCACGAAGGGTACGTGGATACTCGAGACCAAGACAGACGGTAGGAAAAATGTTCGAGTAAATTTCTTTTGGATACTTTCTATTCTAAACATCTTACACTGCTGCGTTGGTGTTCAAATTGTTCTAGCACATTCTAACATTGATCTGACAACAGCACAACATTATTAATAAATAATATTATTAGCAATAGTGACTGGGTATGACAAAAAAGTGAATTTAATGTCAACACCCTATATTCCCAAAAGTATGTACTAGTTGTATTAATTTGCTGCCTATAAGCACCATGCAAGGAAGCTTGCATTAGGTGCTTTTTCAAAAACTGTAAAAATGCGGTTTACAGTCAAAAACGTATGCCTTCGCTTCGACAGGCGCTATGCGAATTGCATATCTATCGGGCGGAAACGAATAAATTGTTGCATCGTAGGAAACATTTCGCCTGCTAAGTTTTTCTGCTCATTTTGCAGAGTGTGGAGCTGCGAATCAGGAAATTCGAATAGTTGGAGGTCGACCAACGGGAGTAAACCAATATCCTTGGTTGGCACGTTTAGTGTACGATGGACAGTTTCATTGCGGTGCATCACTTCTCACGAGGGACTACGTGTTGACTGCGGCGCATTGTGTTCGAAGGTAGGAAACAATTTGTTGTATTTTTGGTTAATAGTTAATGGCGAACCTAACCGTGTTACCGTGTACGTTTCTACTTTCAGACTGAAGCGCAACAAGATACGTGTAATTCTTGGTGACTATGATCAGTTCGTGGCATCCGAAACGCCGGCAATAATGCGTGCAGTAACTGCCATCATTCGTCATCGTAGTTTTGATCAAAACTCGTACAACCACGACATTGCTTTGCTGAAGTTACGTAAACCGGTCGATTTTACTAAAACCATACGGCCGGTATGTCTGCCCAAGGAACGTAGTGAACCAGCAGGCCAGCTTGGTACGGTCGTCGGATGGGGAAGGACCTCGGAAGGTGGTACACTTCCAGCATTAGTGCAGCACGTGGATGTACCGATCTTGACGCTCGATCAGTGTCGCAGCATGAAGTATCGTGCGTCACGCATAACGTCAAACATGGTAAGCAGGATAAAGAGCAGAAGAACATGGTAATGCATTTTACGAGATTGTTAAACAATTTTCCATTGTATGTTGTTTGTTTACAGTTATGTGCTGGTAAAGGCAAACAGGACTCCTGCCAGGGTGACTCCGGTGGTCCACTGCTCGTTCGAAACGGTGATAAGCACGAAATCGTAGGGATTGTGTCGTGGGGCGTCGGATGCGGCCGAGCGGGATATCCTGGTGTATATACAAGGGTGGCGCGCTATCTTCCCTGGTTGCGCGCTAATCTGGACGACACCTGCCTCTGCTCAAAGTGATATTAGAAGAGAAAGGAAAACGACTGTAAATAAAGCGCGAAAACTACTAGCCGACTGACAATACCACCGGATAACTGAACATTGTATTCAAGTGTACGGAATGGGGTCGTTTCTTCCCAGTTGAGGGATACGATCTGCAGGTTTGGTTGTCCCCATTTTCCTCTCACCATTGCATACACCGGGTGATAATTTGATCGATTTACCAAGCGACACAGAATGTTCGCACTAATTGGGGCAAATGTACGGTACGATTGCTTTGGCTGCGTAGGGTGTATTAGTGTTTTTGTTTTATGAGAAAGAAAGCAAAACAAACAACGGAGAAAAAGGCACATGACACTGATGTCGGCATATCGGATGACGGAAGAACAAAAGCAACGATTAAAAGAAATGAGAGCATAAATAGTGTGGGCCGACTGGGAACAAACCGCGGACGATGTGGAATGAAAGAAATTTTCTCACGTATCGCACGCACAAACTTGTGAGTAATGTATTGCCCACACGCGGTAGACAATATGGTGGAAGGGCTCGAAACGTTGGCAAAAAGCTCATTATCGCACATAAACTATCATAATTGAAACATCATCGCATACGGTGGATGGAGGATGGTTACTATTTATTAGTGCGAATGTTGTCTCCATAAAAAGCGAAGTAGATGGCATGGGTAAGTTTTCAAGGCAAAAAACGTTTTTTTTTTATTTATAAATAGTAAAGCTCTGGAACTGAGTGTTAATATTAAGAGTCAATAAGGTGACGGCTTAGCTGGATTAATATTAATTTATATCAAATAACAATTAACAATAGAGGAAGATGTCAGGAGTTTAACGTAAATTGTAAGTAATCAGATCTTTTGTGACTAAATTTTTTTTTACATGCAATACAAAATTCTGTCACATCGACATCTATGCAATACTGCGCTTATAGGCATAAGTCATGTATCTATGTACAAATAAGCACGAAAATACTATTTCAAGTAAATGTGGTGAAAAGATGGTCATTCAAATGAATTGAAAAACTTCCATACCATTGGTACAATATCGCATAAGTACAGTTACTAAAATTATTGAAAAACAGATTTTCATAAAAAAAACATATTGCCTTCTAAAGGAGCCTCATTCAAAACCCACAGCACTTACTTCCGAAGTACTGTAATCCACTCTCCCTGGATCTTCAAGTGTAGCTAACTGAAGTAAAAAAAATCCACTAAATTCCCTAAATTAATTTTAGAAACTCTCTTTCGGAGCT
>KI423292.1:0-24114 GCA_000473375.1 Anopheles culicifacies
GAACTTGATCGAATTTTATTCATCAGTTTCTGTTTTGGTAAGCTATCAGGATTAAAAATAAGCTCGTGAGTTTTTTATATCATGTCCCTACCAAAGGCTAAGATGCCTTGTCCTACAGCATTCTAGCCAAAATCTTTGATCAGTGTCTCAAGCACAACCTCAAAGCATCCTGCGGACTTCAATTCTAAAGTCGGTAGGCAATCAATGTACCATCAATACATTTGGTCGTAGTAAATACGCAGGTTCCTAAAGAATAGCCATGTCCAGCAGCAAGCTAAGCAGAATTGTAATCTAAATATTATATTACAAATGTTACCAAAGTACACATTGCTTTGGTTATGTAAAAAAACGGAGGATGCAAGTGTACAGTTTTAGTTAAATAGAGCCTCTTGATGAGTTAACATTAGTCTGGTGAGATATATAACAATTGACGACGAGGATATTTTGAACACTAGAAGCAAACAGGATGCCTCAATAAGACGTGAACATTCAATTAGAAACTCTTAGAATTTTACAAAAGCAATCGGATATGTCATCTGGAAGTAATCCAAGGGAACGATCTGCGGCCATGAATATGACCGAATTTACTTTTGATTCAATTTTCAACACATCAATGTAGGTGGTAGTGCAATCGCGTCGGTCATAAAGAAGGTTATTGTGAATGTTTTTCAAGAAAGAAACACGACGGAGAGGAGAAGAGATCTAATTCGAAGTTGTTGATTCGAAAATCAGGATCATCATAAATTAGTCGTGGAAAAACAAAATCGAGAAGTATCTACAGAACATTGCAGCAAGAGGAAGTTTATTGCTGCAATAATTAACGGCATTTAGTTGCTAAACTGCAGCTCGATACAGCAGGTGATATTGCAATTATTTCGAAGCAAACGTGGAAGAAATTGGGTAAACCGAAAATCAGTCCGCCGACCATCGAAGCCGACATCTGGCGAATTGGTAAAAATTGGTAAATTGTAAAACCAAGGAAGGCAGATGTTTTGTCATATCAGCAAGTGATTTGAACCTGCTTGGAATCGAGTGGATTGAACTGTGGTCCGTACCAATCGATACGGTTTGTTATCAACTTGTTAGTTGAAAATCGATCGAGCAAGAAGTGCAAGAATTTCAAGCGAAGCATTCGGATGTGTTTAAGGATACATTGGGGCACTGCAAGAAAACTAAGGTGAAGCTTTTTCTCAAGCCAAACGTCAAGCCTGTGTTCTGTCTAGACACATCATACCTTTCGTCGATGCAAAGCTTACTCGATTGGAATATTTAGGCATTATCGAAAGTGTCGATTTTTCCGAATGGGCAGCTCCTATAGTGGCAGTAAGAAAACCAAATGGGCGAGTACAAATCTCCGCAGATTTTCAACAGGGTAGAATGATGCATTGGAAGCTAATCATTATCCACTTCCAACTCCAAAGCAGTTGCTTACCATCAATACACATCGTGAACTATTTCGATTCAATCGCCTCGCACCAGGAGTAAAATCAGCACCAGGAGCATTCCAACGACTGTTGGACGGAATTATATTCCTGGAGTTCGAACATTCATCGACGATGTAATAGTTTTCGGCAAGGATCTGCAGTGACACAAGGTATCACTTAACACCTTGTTCTTACGACTAAAAGAGTACGGATTTCATGTCAAAGCCGAAAAATGCCATTTTTGCAAACCATATCTTGTACATTGGGGCACGTTTTGGATAAAGAAGGTATTCGTCCAGATCCAGAGAAGATAAAGACCATTACTGCAATTCCACTTTCAAGCAATGTGTCCGGACTACGATCTTACCTTGGAGCAGTCAATTTTTATGGAAGATTTGTTTGCAACCTGCATTAATTACGTTACCCTATGGACCAGCATTTGAAGAAATAATTAAAATGGCAATGGACACCAGAGTGCCAAAAGGCTTTCACCCGATTCAAGGAACCACTACAATCAAAGCTGCTTCTAACACATCATGACTCAAAGCTACCAATTATTGTGGCAGCTGATGCATCGAATAATGGAATTGGTGCAGTTATATTTCATCAATTTCCTTATGGAAAATTGAAAGCAGTTCGGCACGCTTCACGCACACTCACATCCTTAGAACGGAATTATGGACAGCCAGAAAAAGAAGCACTGTCATTAGTTTTTTTTTTCTTGTATCACGGCCTGGCCGTAAGAGACTTAATTTACCACGTAGCAGGTCAGTCAGTCCATGCTACGGGGGGACGATCCGAATGGGATTTGAACCCCGGCCCGTGGTGTGAGAGCCCCCTGTGGCCTCTGACTAGGTGCCCTACTATCTTAGACTCGAGTCAATAACTATAGTCGATGGATGCGTGATGCTCGGGGACAGAGTCGTCCCGGTATAGTTAGAATGAAGGCAATAGCTCGAAGTTTCGTATATTGGCCAGCAACCACTTACGTATCGCTCCATATCATCCTCAGTCGAACGGGTTAATTTCACCTATCTTGGTTGGCAAAAACTATTTTATAGACGGTGAGTACTCTGTTTTAAGACTTTATTAGACAACTGTAAGAATAATAATTAGAGAATAATTGAACTGTTTTCCGTAGAGCACAAAAAAAAAAACTAACCAACCAAACTGAAAGACAGACTACTAAGATCGCACCCAAAGAAACGTTAACTGCCCAACTGACTGATATCAAATACATGACAGTAACATACGCAAAAGGGTGCTAGTTATTCTACAGTCTGACAGAAATTCTCAATTTAAAACACTTGAGGCGATGGTCGAAGCTGGGATTCGCGCCTAACACGAACGCGTGCTTAAATTTCTACTAAAATAACCGTAGACTAAAAAATGGCTAACTTAATTTTGGTATCGCAAACACTTTTTACTTAGCGTACGGTTAAACTTTAGGAAAATTAAGGAAAAATAAGGAAATGCTGCAATGGTTTGTTGTGTTGTACCAACAAAATTATAGTTCCTATTTTTTGTGGAACTATGCTCGACAATGGGAGGATAATCTTTTCCTCGTGGTTCGTAGTCCCCTATGTCCTTCTGGTACCAGTTCACTTACACGTGACGAAAACGATCTGCACTGTGATGTGATTGCCTTCCAAGCTAGATGACCCTTTCAAGCTTAAGATGTCCTACGCTGAACGTGAAAGGAATCCTGTCGGTAAATATTCCCCGTGTCGTAAATAGAAAGCCGAACACAAAATTCGACCATGTCTAATGTCGAGTAGTAACCAGTTAGTTAGTCCACTACTTTTGAAACCTGGTAGAAGTCCCGATTGACTAGAAAAATAGAATAGATCTAATTTATTACAATGAGGAACTTTTTAGAATTTGAACTTAAATTGTTGTTTTTTATTGGTTAATGTTATACAATTTAATTTACACCTGAAAAATTGACAAAAGTTCAAGAAAATGCGTTACAAAAGACACACTTATTTTTAGCAGATCAGCGGTTCATCGATACCGCTAAATGGAAAGCATAAACTTGTATTTTTGCATTCGTGATGCAATAAACAGCTACTAATTATGCAGCTCGCATAAAATCTGTACAATTTTAATGCAGTAATTCGTGACGCTAGCCACCAAAATAAGCAGCCATTTATTTTAGCTTATTCTTGATAGTGTAGTGAACTTTGGAGAGGAATAATGAACAAATGAATCTTTTTCAATGAACGTCAGTAATTTCAGCAATACGGCCTGGCCGTTCTTAATGAATAAAAAAAAAAAAAAAAAAAAAACGTCAGTAATTTTAAACTTGCCTTCGTAATAGGATGTTTTTGTCTAATTCTTCTTTTTTGACTTACCAAACTGTTTAGTTCAGCACTGACTATGGAGGACTAGTTCAGATGGCATTTGAATCCCGGTCGTTTGAAGACTGGCGTCTCTGTCATATCTGCCAGTAGATCGTTCCATTGAAGCTGAGATAAACTCTATAGTCCCAGTAATCATTCCCCCTCTGAGGCATGGATTCTGACCACAGCTAACGAAACCCTCTTAACCGTGCGCGTGAAGAAATTTTCTCAGATGTATTTTTGTGTATGTGTGGCTAACGAAGGAGCCATTAGAAAGGAGTTATATAATGTGTTCGATGATCTCATGATCGTGCAATAAAATAGACTAGCTAGATTCCGAGATGACACCGTAGGCCACAGTTTTTTTTAAGTCTTTTAAGGCTGTTCACATAAATGGAGATAGGTTCAAAATGAGGTGGAATGATGGCGTGACAGCGTCCTCCATGAAGGCCGGGTTACTAAAGTGGTAGTCGAAGTGTTCTAAACACACGGACGAGCATTTTGACTTACGTTTATTGACTTTCATTTTGAATACATTTGGAAATGAAGTTCACTGTCTAGACTTTTCCGCGCCTATCAAAGTATTCGTACTAGATTTTCTATAAAGCTTAGCTCTTAAGACAAAGATATTTGTATATCTTTCGGAATTATAGATCCCATTGCTATTAAACGATGGCAAGTGTAAAGTCCCAGTTACCGGGGACGTCTGCCGTAAAGAACGAACTACGTGCAATAATGTTCTTTTCTGAGGCTTTAGTGTTATTCATGTATGTGAGTTAGAGTTGGACAGTGGATGTTAAATTTTGTAGAGTTACCATGAGGTTATAAAAGTAGTTAATTTGGGTGTGTAAAGTGTTAATATTTTTTTCATCAAAATATTCACAACAGCTGAAAATTTCTTTCATTAATTCAACCATTAGTGATTCGTTTGAAAAACCGTTATTTATTGTAGGTGTTGAAAATATCATTAATATTATATTAATAAGTCAATATAATTGTAGTTTTGTATTACCATTCTGTTTCTGAATTCACAATTCATTCGTTACTTTTTAATTTGAACCATCACCATCGTCTAATAGTAATCATATTCGATTCTTAGTATTTCCATGCAGTGAATGTATAAACGACGATGTTTTTGTATTTACTAGTCACATTTTTATATGTTTATATAACGTGTTTATGGATGCATGTGTGTACTTGAGAACGGTGTAGAATAGAATTCGAATTTGTTTATCTCACTGCATAACCTCATGAGGTAGGTTAATGCTGTTCTGAAGCATAACAGTTGTTTACATGTTGCCTTAACTTCCTATTTGTAATTTTTGTTTTAGAGCCAAAATTATCTCCTCTGTTATCTCATTCAATGGAGAGCAAAAGTGTGTGGTTTGGTTGCATTTTGTAAATATATCGGTTTTTTGTGTTTTGCTTTACTCGCTTCAGCTAGCTTTCAGTTAGGTACTTTTATGTTCGCTATGAATTTATTTTATGTTTAATTGTATTAAAACAAAACACACGCAGCTAGCATCCTTTAGCATGTTTTCAAATAATCTAATCACTTTCTAGTTTAAGTTAGCTTCCAATTCATCAATGCCAGCTTCATGTTTTGTCTTTGCACACGAAATGAAAATACTTGACATTGCTCCTTATTAGTGAAACCGACCGACCGGCAGATGACAGTGGTGTAAACTTGCAAAACTAAACCATATTTCAAACTAACAAAAAAAAACAAATGAACACGTAAATATTTCTTGTGAAATTTATCTACTATGAACAAACAAATCACAGTATAAAGTATTTTGCTTTAACAATAACAGCGATACAATCAAAGAAAATCAAATCATTCTTAGTACACCAGCTTTATGTTTTTTTTTTGTCTTTTGCAAACCATAGACAAGAATAGTTAAGAAAATGTTCAATAAATTTACAAAACAAAAGCAAGAAATAAAGAAACAACCAAACAATCAAACACCATCATTACATTGTATATGCATCACAATCCCATTAAGTCGTTGTATGTAGTGTATCAAGCAATAACATTTGTAACGATATCAAAAAAGGAACAACTAAATGGTGCACATTTAATATATGTACTGATTCCTTAGAAGCTTACAGCTTTTTCAGTATTGTAGAATCAAACCGCGTGCATTTCTTGTTTAAGAAAAAAAAAACAGTTGCATTTGTATTAAACCTAATCATTAGAAAATAATTGCACGCATTACAACCTACACACAACATTCTCCATGAATCACATTAAGACGGAATGTTTGAGTTACGTTTGTGTTTGTTGTTATTTGTCTTCAATTTTGTTTGCGCTATTGTGCATCTTATACAAGGTTGTTTTTGGTATTTTGTAAAGATTTCATTTCTGGTCTTTTTTCATTTACCGAGATGGATGATCATCAAGGACCGTTTCTTTGCGTTAATTTTCCTTCGTGACAGTTCGTGTGAACGTTTTGTGTGAACGGGGAAAAATGTATAGGAAAATATATGTGTAGTTAGTAGTAGGTAAAACGAATTTCCCGATTATGTAAGAATTGTTTTGTTGCACTGTCATCTTAGTTTGTAAAAGGTTGCTTGATCCTGTTTAGTTTATCTCACTTTCGGTTCTTTTCCTGTTTTCCTTTTTTGCTTTACTTTAGTATGGTACATGCTGCTGAGCATGCTGCCCTTGCTATTTCCCGAGGTATGTTGGCATGAGATATTCGATTTCATTTTCACGTTTCCGATGGATATATACCTAGAAGGTAGTCATATGCCTGCACCTTTCCAAGTGAACTGTGGCTCTAGTTTTGTAAGGTTTGTGAATTTTGGAAAGCTTGCTATCTTTTTCTGTTTGTTTGCTGCATTTTTATGGTTTGTTTATAAGGCCTGAATTTGTATTAAAAATTTGCTACACGTCCTTATATACTTCGTTTGCCACATCCTTTGTATTTAGTTTCATTCATCTATAATTCCTGGTACATGTTGTATCACACAAGCATTCATGCCTTTCTCATCGTTTTCCTATTTTTATTCTAAGCTACAATACATAGTTTTTTTTCCTGTCCAGTTTATCAATATGCACTAACTGTGCAACGTTTGCGCTACAATTGAAAAACCATTTGTTTCGCTTATAAGGTAGACTAATGCATTTTATTAATTTGTTCTGCCTGCGAGTTTGGTTTGGTTGTGTGTGTTTAATTTTCAATTCGAAATATATTCTTGTCTATCTAATTTTCTGCCTTCATTATCAACAGTAAATCTTACTTACATTTCATTTCCATAACCCACCATTTCTGTGACTATAATTCGTTCTTTGTTTCATTTTCGTCTTTACTTGCACATTATTCCCATTTGTCTGTTTGGTTTTGGTACAATCTATTCGATAAACTTGCTATGTACCAACGTAAGTTATGTTTAATCATTTTAGTCTTTCTATTCTATTGTTGGGCTGATGGCTATTGGCTCATGTTGCATGTTCGCTTTTATTTGGAGATTTTACATTAAACACTAAATCCTATTTATTTTAATCAACCAGGTATTTTTGTTGAGGCAAGTTTGTTGCTGGCTTGATAATTTTTTAAGGATTTGACTATTTGTGTCTTCCATCCAGTGTTTCAATAGTTATACATGTTTTAATTCAAAGGCACCCTTTTTATTTTGACTAATTTGCGTTATCTATTGTTTGCTTCTTTTTATTAACCATTATATTGGAAAGTATTTATCTATTGAAGTGCTACATTCTTGGGGCTTGTTTCTGTATTGGTGAGTTGTGAATGCTATGCTTGACCGTTGGATATTTAACGAATGGTAAAATTTGGTTGAAGTGCCTGGTGATCTGTTGATTTGTTTCATTGTTTCTTGCCATTTTTTAGTGAAGATAGCTGAATCCAGAAAAGCTGTAGCATTGTAAGCGAGGGATGATTCGTTTCCAATTGATGTAAATTCTTGTTTGACAACCGTAGAACGCATGCAATGCACCGGATTGCAGAGGGAATCATTCGACAGATAATGTTCGTTTGTACTCATCTCACACTTTGTGTTCCTTCATTGCTACATTCACAATCAGTCCTGCAATACACAATTTTAAATTTCCTGAAGAAGTTATATGACTTAAACGTTACTAACAGCTCGGTGCATAGCGGTAACTATTTATTGTTTTGGATCTATAAACATTACCGTTAACTTTAATTGCAGTGCGTGATACACACATGTGTTACGATGCGTGTGCTATTTACATGTTCGCAGTTAAAAACATTTGAATTTGAGAGAATGTTTTAAAGGTTCATTGATCTTTTCTTGTGACTATATAAGTGCTTACAATACAAGTTAAACCGGAAACGGGATGATGCTTATGTGTGTGTGGTTCTGTGGGATGGAAGAAAGAAGTGCGTTCAAAACATGCTTTCATTTATCATAAAGTTGCCAATCATTAACCGTGTATTGTTAAATTTGAAATATTTCGCAAAGTTACATTGCCATTTAGATCCGATTTTTTTTGTAGCAATCGTAAAGATATAAACTTTAGTTGATTTTTGATGTTGTTAATATCAAGCGATAAGAAGTCGAATGTGTTCGTTATTACTGATCAATTATCGTGATTTAGAATAATTTTTTGTAAGATAAATATTCCAAGTGGTGTACATATTTGGAACTTTTTTGAGAGAGTACAAGCGCAATCATTATGCTTGTATTGGGTACATGCGTGTATGGTATGGTGTACTTGCCAATTCATACCAAATTTTGCTTGATGTGGCTTATCTTTGATTTTTTTCAGTAATTTTTCTTAATTTTGTAAGTAGCACACGTTAAAGTACGTGTATAGCGTTGGATGAGATTTTTGTTTAAACACATAGAAGAAACCAGAATATTTAGGAGAAAGATTTCGAACAAGATCTGTGTTATAAATGAATGCCCTTGGTCAGAACGTACAACAACCTTCACTTGTGAGTTACCTTACTTTTTGGTTTCCCTCAACAGATCCGCGTCTTTCGATGTTTAAACTCATCTTTGTGGTATTTTGCTGCTGCCGTTTGATTATCCCTGTACATCCAGCTAAATTTACTTTCACTTCTCATCACGGATTGAACAGTGGGATAGTCAATTATTTTGCCATTATTCAAAACATCTATAAAACATTTTTAAAAATGGTTTTCTTTTTGTTGTTGTAACTTTATATCATGATTTCTATAGTTTGCCTTTGCATTAATTTAGTATTAGGTACTGATAGGTAAGCTAAAATTGTTGCATTCAGCTGCTCGGCATTTCGTTTAATTTGTTTGTTCTCTTAATGCTACCAAAATATTTATCTTTTCTCGCTAGTTTTGTTTGCTTTCTCTGAGATTGTTGTACTTTTTTGAGTTGCCTTAAATCGTGGCAAAATTTTGTAATTTAATAGTATTCCTGTCGATACAATTCAGCAGAATTCGATGTTCGTTAGAAGTTTCGTGTGTTTACTGGCGTAATGTATGAATGGAATTTCTGTACAGTTATATGATCAATGAACTATTCAAGCAATGTTTGTATGATCAGAACGAAAGACATAAAATGCGTATATTTCCAATGTCTTGATAGAAACAGTGGCGGATCAAGCTGTTTGGGGGCCCTTGGCTGCGAGACAGTAGGGGGCCCTAGGCTGCGAGACAGTTGGGGCCCCTACAACTACTATCTTGGTACGGGGGGGGGGTGGTTTGCACACGACGCTTGGATTTTATGTTAGGCAAAGGGGCTCCCCCGTCGTTTGGGAGAGGGGCCCCGGCGTTTTGGAAAGGGGCCCCCGTGGGTGACACATAGACATTAAACAACCCGTGAGCGGGGGGGGCGGTAGCTGGGATCATTTGGTCGTCTCGGGGCCCCTGTGAACGGCGGAGCCCTAGGCGGCCGCCTAATCCGCCCACCGCTTGATCCGCCACTGGATAGAAAGTGTTTGATTGAAACGTTAGAAAGAACAATGAAACAAAATTAATTTTGCACATAGTGGTCCTGTTGAATATATGTATATGAAACTGATTGATTTATAAATACATGAAAAAAAGAAGCAAAAGATTCTTAAAGTTGTACTTTCTGTCGCATACGTTTGCCGATACATTTTCCAAAGTTCATTCTTTGGATGACGTTCATATCGTTGGAGTTTTGGTTTTGGTATCGATGGTGAAATAATCCTGCAAAGAATGATGCAATTGTTTGTATCTTTATATACACGGGGAAGTTATGTTTGGTGGTTGGATACGGTGCGACTATACGCATTGGTTGTATCGTTTGCTTTAGGATGACTAACCAAATTACAGCAAAATGCGGAAAACATTCGCTTAATATTTCTACCAAGGAGTTAGTTTGTTCGAATATGCTGATACATACAGATTTTGGGTTTGGATAAGCTTTTCTAGATCTGAGTTTTGAGCGGTTAAGAACATTAAACAATGCTTTGATTTACATCTGGTTTTAAAATGCTCCTCTTCGATTCGAACTATTCGATAACAACAACAACAAGAATTTGTATAAATATAAGTATATTTTAGTTCTGTCCAGTTGTTTACACCCTTCGTAACTTTAAGCTAGCATAACAACGCGCTCTTATCGCAAAACATGAATAAACCGGCTATGTTGTACATTTCATTCCAAGACTGTACCTATCCTATCTCTTCATGCTACATGGCTGCTATACCAATCAAACACCAACCAATTCCAAAAAATCTGGCCAATACAGTTTAGCTATCATGTCTTATTCTTTCCAGTGTTCGACACCTTCCAGTGTTTTGTAATTTTTGAGACAAACGGGTAATACTAATTCTAATACAAACTAAAGCTGATGAAAGGGCAATGGAGGAACGAAAAAGCAAAACACGCAAACCAAGTTATAAGAGGAATTTAGAAACGAAAAACAAAAACAACACATATTACTTTCCATAATACACACATGCTTACAAACACCAACATATATGCGCATATGTGTCGGAAAAAGCACACACCTACAAACCTACAAGAAATCACTCGTTTGACAAACACCTGAATGTTGTCAATTAAAGAAACGGTGTGCAAAGCAATAGAAGACTTTCCCTAGCATAATATTGAATCGTTGAATGGATTGTTTCGCTACTAGTTGTGATGTTGATGTGCTGATGTAAGTTGGGACATGAATGTATTAACAAAATCAAACAGCAAAAACATTTACATGCTCTAGATCCTATACCTAACTTCTTGGGCAAACAAAATCAAACAAAAACTTATTATGCCAAGTGACGCTAAATTGGGGTTGCTAAATCTCAAATATTACATTACATTATTAAAGGTAGACTTTGTGTGTGTAAGTGTATTTTTTTGTTCATTTACAGTGAAATCGGTTGCGCCACGGTGGTACTAAAGCACACAAATGGTGGTTTCTTATGCCCAGATCGTTTTCATCTCTCGTTCTGACCATATTTTGTATCGACTATTTTCCATCTTTGTGGGCTTACGATTGATATAAAAGAAGACTATTGCACAACGCTTCTCCCAACCGCTTTGGCCAATGCCATGTTGGAATGCATTCCTGAACAATCCATATTGAAGGATCTGAAACGTTCAAACCACCAACCACTGCAGTTGGCTTACTGGTGTTGCAAACACTCTCAATGGCAAATGAGACGACAATTGCGCCTCGATAACAGTTTCGATGGTTTTGAAATGAGCGATGCTGCAAAACCAACTACAGTGTTGTACGAGTAACAGCCCCAAAACCGATAGCGTTGCGGCGCATGCAAACACAACGGATCAAGAACGTCTCTAACGCTTATATACTTTCCTCTTCACTTGCTATTCATTTCCTGCTTCACATAGTTTGTGCTTTGGCTATAATCTGTATGTTTCACAGACGCGTTGCTGTGCGATGCTACTTCGAATAAGAAAATTTGTGAATCCTTGGTGGCTTCCACTGAGCTATTATTTCGCCGTTCTTCCTATCTGGTGTGCCAGTTGTTTCTAGCAGTTCTAATAACATCCATTCTGCTGCACACTGTGGAAAGTGTTCACATTGCGATGCGTTTTCATTATTTGCTTATACCTCGCTTTAAAGTCTACTGGACGGACTGTAAATCTGCCGGAATTTACCTACCACAACAAGGACAACAGAGCCTATTGCGCTCGTTACCACGTGTAGGTATTGTAGGCACGTGTTTCGTTCGACTATTGGTTCGTTTGCCTATTGCTTTTATCGCTCTGAAACCTGAAGGCGTGCGAACTGCAGTGTGCAGTCACAGCGCTATATTCTGCGTAGCACGGCACTACTAAATGTACAATACACAACAATACCTTGGACGATTTCATGTTTAATAAAGGTAGTACATCCTAACGATGGCTTACCATATGTGTTGCAAATGATGCAGACGAAACTAAGCATGGATCTTAGATGGGAAGCCATGACCAAGGTTTCTTATACAAGGTAGCCCTCGACAGTGTACGGCAGTTTGTGGGATTTACGAGTGTCGAATATTTAGTAAGCGATCAGAAAAAGAGAAACATCACCAGTAAACTGTTTCTCTTTCCCTCGCTTAACATCATTGATGACTTTTACTGAGCAAGTGTGAGTTGAACTCATACACGTTGTTCATTTGCTCTCCACAAATATTGCACTTCCATGGGTTGCTTTCGCTGTGGCATCCCTTATGCAGGAAGTATAGCGTTTGATCTGGAAACTCGATGCCACAGAAAAGACACTGCAAGTTTCGCTTCGTCTTAGACGTCAGGGATAATAACAGGTCAGTTTCCTGTCCGGTGGAGGTGATGGTACCATTTGAGGTAGTTGCGACAGCAATGGCAGCTGTACTGCTACTGCTACTTGAGCTACTGCTGGAGCTGCTGCTGGAACTGCTCGAACTATTGCTTCCATTGCCACTCTCCTGAGCAGCGCCGGGTGTAAGCACGTTTGAACAGTTCGGAATAGGACTGCTGGCTGGGATAGGTGAGCTATTAGAAAACATTCCGTTACGAGTGGCGCGCGTTGTTGCGCGAGCTGAGATTCTTCGTTTCAGGTCTTCGCGCAACAGAGACTTCAATGGTGATACCTGCAATGAAAAATTTTGTTATACTTTGCACAAAATGATGGAATAGTATGAAAAGACGTGCACAAGTCGGAGAAGTGCGTGAGTGCACTAGTACAACACCATACCTTGATCAGCGAAGTCAAACTGGATGAAGGAGTAACACATTCCGCTGAATTACTGATGTTTGAGGTTGGTGGTTCTGCGCTACTACTGCTTCGGGGTTTAATATCGTTGTACTCATCGTTCGTTGTTGGTTCCTAAAGTACCAAATAATGGAAAAACATTACGGTGAATAACCATAATAACCATAACCATAAGATTGTGTTCGGCTTGCAAACATTCATAGCAGTACAGACACTCTGTCTAATGCAGGCTAACAAACGCACATAAACTCAAGTCTACGTACTGCATGAAGAGTGGCTGTTTCGACTTACCTGTTTTATAGGTATTAAGCTAATCGATGGTGTAATAGGGTTATCAAAAATAATATGCCTTGAGCTTTGTACTAGTGTCGGAAGCATCGTGGTAGTCGTCGATGACGACGAAGATTGGGAACTGGAAGGAGCATTTGAATCTGCCGAATGGGGTGATCCAGCTGGAGATCCAGATGATGCAACGGTTGGTGTCCCACCGTTCGAAGGTCGCACAATTGCTTGAATGTCCAGTGCAGACGAGATCGTGGCAGACGAGGACGAAGTAGTCGGTGTGCTGCGATCATTGTTACTGCCAGGGCTGGGTCCGTTTGAATGTAACATGGGTGTCCCATTATGCGATCGGTTGCCTTGTTGTAAATCTTGCTGGTTTCCCGCAGAACCTCCAGCACATGCAGAACCATCTCGGCTACAGTTCAGTGGTAAGCTGTTATCATCATCCGCATTGTCCATCGAGATCTCAACGTGAGGTGTGAGGAAGTGCATTGGCGGTGTGCCGTTGTCTATTGATCTTTGCATCGTATCGGCAGCTGCTGCGGCAGCCGCGGCTGCAGCACCACCATCACCAAACGATGCATTGACCGCGTTCATAGCTGCCAAGGCCGCCGGCAACAAGTTAGCCGGATTGTGTTGATCAAGGGCAAGCAGCAATGAAGATGGTGTCCCCGGTCCCGGATTATCCAAATCAATACCGTGTCGATTGAAAAAGTGCACCCGTAACGATTTCATTGTACCTGCGCGATAGCTACATAGCGGACATGTCTTGACGAGATCATGTTGGCCAACGTGCTCATTTTGAAAATGTGCACGCATCGCAATCTGTCGCTGGAAACCTCGATTACAGATTGGGCAGTGGTAAGGTAGCGTTTTCGTGTGCGTTGTAAAGTGTTCCGCCAGATGATCCTTGCGAAAGAATCTTTTTTGACAGACGCGGCATTCATACGGCTTCACACCTGTGTGGCGCATCTTGTGGCGTCGCATGTTCGCCCCGTTAGAGAATTTCATATTGCAGACATCGCATTCAAAGAGCTTACGGTTGCCATTATTGTTGTTGTTGTTAGCATGTAGTGGATTATTATTATTAATCGCACTCGTGTTATTGTTGTTGTGGCTATGATGGTTGAGATTGTGTTTGAGGTTTTCCAGCAATTGTGCCGCTGCCACGCTCGATGTTGTCGTGGTAGTCGTGGCTCCAGAGGTAGATTCCGAATTGTCAGACAGATTATCATCTCCTCCACTGATGTTTCCGCCTCCACCGCCGTTCCCCGTGCCAATGTTGCCAGAACCGCGTAAGGACGAGATTGCGCTCGAAAGGCAACTCGCAAGCGCACTGCTGTCCATACTTGAATCCACCGAGGAGGCGACACGATCGTTCATCTCACCACAGTCAGGCTCCTCTTTAGTGGTAACAGACCCGGCGGCAGCTTTGGCAGCTGCCGCCGCTGCTGCTGCTGCGGCTTTCATGATGATGCTGGCCGGCGGTTCCATCATCGAAGCCAACGCGGCTACTGCTGCTTCTGCTTCTGAGGCAGAGGCTGTAGATGAGGCTGCCGCTTCCGTGTGCTTCAATAAACCGTGAGTTGTACGCCGTCTTAGTCCATGTGAAGAAGATCCAGCCGAGTCCGGCTCACTAGTAGACATCGGTACTATCGGAATCGGACACGGCGTTCGGGTTTGTCCACGGACACTCCGACGCCGTTTGTTCGCGGAACGTTTCGTTTTGTGGCGTTTATTGAGCAGCTGGGAGACGAGAACGGCAACAAGCACAATATAGCAAACTTTTGTCTTTATTTACAACGCTGTCTGCTGGAATTTTGGCAATAAATTTGTACTCAATTTACGTGAATGATCCGTACTGCTCCTGGAATAAAAAACAACAATGTTCAGGTTATGTTAGTTTACGTTTGATTTTCTGCATTATCGGTGTGGTGCAGTGATATGAGATAGCTTAAAACTATGCACATTTTCTTTTGCATTGAAATTGAAAGTTCCGTTTTGTGATGGTAATGTAACGGAAATTATCTGTTAAGGTGTCTAGGTACCACTACAGGTTACAATTCATTTGTATCAATTTTACTATGAAAAAAACAATTGCAATTCCGACTTGAAGATAAATGAAAAATGAAAAGCATGTGCGCAAATACCAAAAAGCTAGTTTTTAAAAAGTTTACAACCATTGCCGATTGTACCTTTATCACGCTGGAAAGTGCATTTTCTCAAGAATATGTAACCATCTGCATCTAAGCATTGCATCAGAATTTATAAATGTGTGGCCAGTAAATGTCCTTGCGCTTCTTGTGAAAATGTGTATCGTATCTGTAGTGTGCAGTGCATCAGACTGAAAATAAGGCACCACACATTGCAACTCAATTTAGGTTTTGCCCCTGGAAGACTTTTCGATTGCTTGGGATGGACGTTTCACAAGAGTTTTCAGATGGTTTTATTTTACTCCTTTTGTTGTACATCCAGAAATTAGATCATGTGACCTGAAATAAGACATATTTCATGCAAACCGGCCCACGGTAAAGTTTCTGAATGTAAACAGGCGTGCGAACCAAAATGAGTTTAACAGCACTTTTCTAACCATGCGAGTAAATAGCGCTTAACGTGCTGCTACATTAATAATTTATTTAGTATGTCTAGCACAAATATCATAGTGAGTTAAAAGCCGCTAATTACTGGTGACCACAAGTCAACAATAATTAAATAATTGTCGTCATTCCGTCCGAATTGTGTGCCAAAATCTTCTTCCTAAGGAAAACTGGAACCCTGGGTGGCTATTAAAAGGAGATTGTATTCAATGCTTAATAGCTATGATAAGCCTTTCAAATTAAAATATTTTTATCAATATCTCATACACCGTATGTTTCATCTTTATGATCAACATTCAAGATCTTTAAGTACCGAATAAATCCCATCTGCGCGAGTCTTTTTTATTCGTAGTTTTATACATAATGTCATAAGATGTTAAAGCCAGTTCTTTCCCTGAAAATTGATCTGAACATGAACTATATTTATGACTGGCTTTGTCATTTGAATTCCATTTTCCGGCTTAATAATTTTTTATATAATTTAGAATAAAAATGTTAATTACCGAATAGTTCAAGATATGCCTGGTCGCTCTTTGTGTGTTTTTGCAAAGGATGAACATGTTTTTACTGTTATGCAGTAAAATGATATGTTTTCCTGCAAACACACTTAATTGAGCTCATGTTTATAGTTGGGATAAAGAAATCACGTGGAAATGAATATCAAACATAAAATTGAAATAAAATCGAGAGTTGATTCAAGAACGAAAGTTAAGGACAATATCCAAAAACAAAAGAGAAAAAGGCAGACAAGGGGCTAAGATTTTTGTTTAATATCATGTCTTCTAATTTTCTTATTTAACGGTTGCTTATGTGTTGCCTGTTCAAACATTCGAAGCGTTTGAAGTATTATAAGTACTTTGCGAATGAAATATAATTTGCAAATAACATTTGCTAACTTTGCTGCCACATTAAATACAAAAACGAAAATATAAATTACAATGTAATACAGGCAATCGCGTAGGTTTGGTTTTGTTTGTGTAAAATTAAATTATAGCTTTTATATACGTTGAAGTATATAAAATCTGTGAACAACTACTGAAAATGCTGTACTAAAGGACACTATCTGATTTGGTTTAATTAACAACAAAGGCAAAAAAGTCTCAAAAGATATAGCGACACAATCAGATATAAAACGATTCGGTGTAAAGGGAAAGTACGTCGTAAAGATGACCACACGGTGTGATTTGTAAGTAGGCGTATCTTTGACACGGAGTTCATTAATATAGTTCATTATTTCTTTTAGCTTCGGGTATCAATCTTAAGTTGATTTATTTATGTAATTGGTATTTGTTGATGATTGTCTGGTAATTGCAATACAACATAACTAACACTGCTAACACTGCACATTTAAAAATGTTAATGGTAACCATGAAGTTGAAGATAAGCCAAAAAAAGGCACAAAAAAAGAATAACAATTCTTTTTGTTTATTGTTCCACATGTAGACAATTTTGTAGAACAATAGTGATCAGTTACTCCAGTGTCTTAAGGGTTTATATTACTCTGGTTCCTTTTTTGCAGTTGAAAATGTTTTGAATGAATTATAAAATGAATGTGGATTCAAGATTTGGACAGATTTGCAACTGTTTTGACATGAATGATAAACAAAAGCACAATCCTAAACTTAAGCACAATCATATTTTAAAGTTCATATATTTACATAATCATCACCGACCCGCAGAGCCTTCCTGAAATAGAGGGTTTGTGCTTCGTCCGAATATGCTTTTAACCGAATCGAGTCCACTCATAAACGGGTCACCTATTGCGGACTAGGTCAACATTTTACTGAAACATATGCTGTATGCTTCCAATGGAGAAGCGTGAATTCGATCCAGGCAACATCAACCACGTCGTTGGCTGCCGCAGCATAGCCAAACGAAAACAAAACCAGACCAGCAACCATCCGGTGGATGGATTCAGCTAGCGAATTGGGGGCGAGGTGCAGTAGACTTGCAATACAAAATGTGGTAGTAGTTCACCTGTGTTTCAGCTCTGATTTCTCCCGTACCGCAGCTGTAGGCTGGGCATTACGCGATTCCCATGAATCGGCACATGGTACTCGAGCGCAGTAAATCACGCCAATGAAAAGCGTTCATTCATTCAATCATATCAGAGAGTAAAGATAATACAAGGATAAGCAGGAGGACAACATTACAGAAATAAAAATAAAGTTATACCGGTGTAAAATATGTGTAAATATGTGGACTATTGAATTTTATAAAACAAATTGTTGTTTTACTACAAATTTGAAAATTGTTAATATTTTGTCTTCTACTAATATGAAGTGTTTGTTACACTGTTTAAAAGTTAGAAATGTAAGAAGTAGTAGTCCACAACAGAAAACTAATATAACATTCAATGCATGATCATGATCAACAATAAAAATAGCTTTAATTATATAGTATACATAATGTAATATGCGTTATCGGAAGGCAATAATCTATGTACATTTTGTATTTGTATCATAACTGATTCAAAGCTTTCTTTACAACGTTGAACATTAGCAAAACCGTTACCAGATACGACAGTGTTATCTAAACAGCAAGAATAAATGGAAACTAAAAACAGACATGCCGCCCTGCAGCGTTGTGTTTGTGTTTCGAACTTAATCCCACTCACGCCTAACGCGTCAATTGCGTACGTTTGCGTCTGCCCTGGTTGTTTGAATGCACATTTCTCGCCTTCTAGCCCATCGTTGAACAAGTGTTGTCCCGTAATCCGTTCACCTTCGTTTGTCTGCTATTGCATTCACTGAGTGCTACTAATACCGCGTGCGCCTGCACCGCAATGCTGCGTCGGTGTCCCAATTAGCTCGGTGCAACAACCTGTTGGTTGTATTGCCGTGCTGCTTGCCCCATAAGTACCTTGCCCAAAACGGTAAAGTGATGTGTGGCCTTGTGCAGAAGACTTGTATGCATTCAAACTGGCCCTAGAGAGCCAGAGAGTTGTACCGGCATACACTTAAGGGCGTTTTGCTGTTAGAAATAAGCATTACTAGCTCCGCTATAAGCTTGTACGAAATGGAATAAAGTAATATAACGCATTTATTCTTGAACGGTTCTACAGTAGTTGTTTCGTTTAATTATGGAGACGCCGATATAAATTTAGCCAAGAATATGCGGAATGTTTAGAAATGTATCATTTATATTATGTTGTTCAATTCATTAATGTTTGCTTTATGTTACAGGGAAATTTTTTTAGCATTAGAAATGAGTCTACTATATAAAGTAAAATTAAGTACACATCAAATCTATCAAGTCCGGTTCTTCCCCACAAAACACTCAATCAGCTGTTGATCGAGTAGCGCTGGACGCAAAAGAATATGAGTAGCCAAGGGTTGGGCTGATGTTTTCAGCAAAACCATTGCCACACAACTGCACCAACACACACACACACACAACCAGGCTGCGCTACCGAGGTCTGATGCACACGTTCGACCTGTCCTCGTTCGGTCGGTGGCTTCATAATTAATTCTTTCCCAGTTTCCTCCTCTCTCGCGAAGGCTTACACGATTGCCAAAGCGGTGGCACCGCCAGCGATGATCACGATGGTGAAGGAACGAGCTTTCAACATAGTGAATCAACCTACTGCTGCTCTCCCGGACCTCGGCAAGTTGGTTTGCTGTTGATAGTTGCCAGATTGGCCGACCATGCGCCCACCGCTTCGTAGCTTCATCCCCGGCCCCATCGAGTGACCGATGGAGCTGTTTCACAATTCACACCGCGTATTTAGTGCATGCCTACCCTCACCACTTTTCCTGCTCTTTGAAGTATTTCCAAAGCGAGGAACCATCCAGCCGAACGGCTTCGGCTTTGAAGAGGGGTATAAGAAATAGAAACTGCCTCAGATAGTTATCTGCGCCGGGCGAGGGTTGGGTAGTGTAAGCAACGAGGAAGAAAATGAAAAATGTGCATAACTAGCAGTAGAAATCACAAAACGTCGTCCAAGGTGATGAAAAATGGGAACTTCACTTCAACGACGACCAGCTGGATATAGAGAGGGGCAATGTTTTCCAAAGCCTTGGCAAGGAAAGGAGAGAGTCTTTTCAATAAATATATATATAAAAAAAAATGGATGAGGTCCGTTGCGGCGAGCTGCACGCACGCACTACTGACTTCTATTGCTACAGTAGACCGCAATGTTGCCTCAGAGCCTCCAGTGAAACCGTCCATGGCAAGGAACGAGCAATCGGGCTTTCCTACGCCATCGTCACGATGTCCACAGTCTCTGAGTGTTGGTGCTCTATTTTAGGAGTATGTCGAAAGCTCCCGCGTACAGCTGTACTACCGGCAGCCCTAAGGCCTTCAGGTAGGTTCAATTCAGGTACAGTTGAGCCCCACCGATTTCGAACGCTCCTCTACACGACAGCGCACGGTTTGAAAGACTCAATATACCCAAGGAACAGTCTGTTACAGACCATGGACTTTGGGCAGGTCTATATAGCATGCGTGGCACTGGACCGGTAGGCAGTGAAAAGCGCCAAGTCAAGTGTAACTGCTTTGCGCTTTCCATCTCCAAATGTGTTTCAAACGGACATACGAGCATCTGCAGAATACGAGCTAGCCTCGAAAGCAACAAACGTGTCACACGGATGACAAACAATCGGTTTCACAGCAGCTTGTGTAAAGCTAATGCACCTAACGATACAAACCAAACAAATAATGTTTTAGATATTTGTTAAGTAAACAACAGTAATGAATGTTCTGTAGTTTGGATTCAGTGGATGGGTGATACAATATAATCAGCAGAGAATTCATTTAACCTCAAATTGAAAAGTTGGCTTATTTTACGTAATTGTTGCCATTTTCAGCTATGTGTAAAGTGTTTTATTAAAAATAAAATTGAAGTTAGAGTAGAAAAATTAATTGACCTATATTCGTATATAATATACTGTTTATGATTTTATGTCCAAAAAGCTTGGAAATATGCCTGCGTTAGGCAATAAGCTTTGTGTACTCTTTTAGAATACTGTTTTGTAATTTACTCATCAAATACTCGTAACACATAGCTTTTGATAGTTCAATGTTATGCTTTGAGTTGAGATTTGATGCAATATCATGATAGAATAATCTTTACGATCTTATTAAACTTAATTGAATATTTCACATACGTTTTGCGAAAATTAGATATGACAATCTAATGGAACTCTTGAAACTACGTCGTTTGAAGCAAAGAACTTAACTCGCTTACAGCATTCGGGTGTCATTCGATGCCGCGAAAACGAATAAAAACCAGTTCCGAATGAAAGTGAAAATGAATATTCTTCGCACACTACATCGCCGACGCCGTTACTTGGCACGCGGTTGAATAGTTTGTTGCTGTTCGTCTGATTCTTTACTTTTGCTTCCTTCCTATTTCACTGTCGCTTTTTTCATATCGAAATGAAAACCTGTGAACGATCTAAATTAGAGGCTATATTGTTATGTTATCATATCCAACATATGAATGACTTGATATATTCCATAATATCAATTCTTTTCATTTTTCTTGCGAATGCATAATGTAACCGGAAAAGCTTCCAATAAAGCAAAAAAACATGGCTTTAGGAAATGTGCTTTAGGAATGAAATAAATGTGCCCTAATCTTATATAGTGGAAAAAAAACGTCATACTAAATCTGGTAGACGCTTTGCTATGAAAAACCTTCCTGAACAAGTTTGCAAAGCCGCCCCCCTGTTGCAAAGAAATCAATACGAAAGAAGGAAAGTGTGTGTACGGGGGGCCATCGTTATTGCGTTCCTCCTGGAGCAAAATCATCGATCCGGTCATTGAACCCAACCTAACAAAGCGCCATCTCTTGCATGCGTAAAAGTGCGTTTACATTTTCGCTCTCTCGCCAACATTCTCAGCTTGCATGCGCGACCTCGGTTCAGGCGTTCCGAAAAAGCCTTCTCATGGGATTGTACATTATGTACATTATGTAGAAAACAGGAGAATCCCGAAAAACGCTAGCTTCTGTCAGGACATTGACCTTTCTCCATGTTACGCACCGACGCAACGAACACGAGTCATTGACATTGACAACGGCTGGGGGACATGGGAGAAGAAGAAGAGAAACGCGTAACGTCTGGGGAACAGGGGGAGCTGGCTGTTGTAGTAGGATCCAGAAATTTTATCGGGACAATGAACTTGAGTAACCCCACGAGTGAGCAGGACATTAAAAGGAGCTCGCGTGACGTTGGGATTATTCTTGCGTTGGAACTCATGAGGAATGTACACTTCCCCAGATGGCTAGGTCCTGTAGTAGCGAACTTGAGTTCTCGTGGCGGCAATATCTTCACACAGTAACAACGTATTATAAAAGCTGCTTTGAAAACATTAACCATGCAACTAACATAACCTAACAATCGTGAAAATGTAGTTAATGCAAATATTTTATACTAGGACCTCGATGTATTTTTATAATGCCTACATTTAATTATTTGCAGCTTTTACAAATAATCATAGTCAAGCGATGAACACAATATTACTCATTTCATCCACAATTGTAAACAATTGGAGGAAAGAAGAGTGTATGCTAATTTGTAAAATATAGTTTCATTTGCTATCAGGCACGGTAATTTATATTGGACTCCAAATCCGCTGAAAATTATCTCCTTAAAAGAATAGTTATAGTATTCACGAGAATACCGTCCACAACTCTTAGCACTAGGTTTACGGAAGTTTCTGATACATTTGTTTCAGGTCCAGGAATTTACTTTAAAAAAAATATACTTAATCATACTGTATTCATACTGTATAAATTTACAGTACAAAAAAAAGGATAATGTTACCATTATTTCTTTGAATTTTCTGTCAAAATGATGGGTTCTGTACATTTTTCTCCTATCTCCCTATGATGTTTGTTAACGTAACAGGATTATCTGGTTGACGTAGAGGCTAAGAACATTCGCGTTTTTAATGTTTGCTATGGAATAATTTAGCTACTGATTTATTTTTTAGTTGAGCTCACTGGTAAGAGTGATAGATCATGTTGATAAACGACCTTGGGCGTTCGATGAGGTTTGAAATAATTATTAAGAATAATTACCCGTAACAAGATATTCACTCCTGTGTTTGGGAGAACGGTATGGATGGGTTTCAGTCCCCGGACCTACCATAACGCCATCATAGTATAAAAGAATAGGAAACAACTTAGATATTTAATTGATGATCGTCAGCAAATTCTAGGTGACATGAAATAACCTTAGAACATAAATGTGTTCAATTTCAATTAATTCTGTACTCTTGAAGAACGCGGAATAAATAGCTTAAACTTTCCTAGAGCACAATTCATATTGGTTGAGAGACATTTTCTTCTCCAAACTTCGCATTCTTCTGATGAAGATAACGGATAAAGTTTTCTATTCTGATAGAACATTTGAGAAGGACATACGCAGCACGTATCAAGGTGACTCTATGATTCCAGACATTTGCACAGCTTTTCTAACAATATTCGAGCTTCCTTATGAAATCCAGACCGTGTGTGTTAAGGAACAAACACGTGTTAAATAAAACCGTTACATTCATTCGTATTTATAACGTCAGATGGAAGGATTAGCATGATAAATTTTTGCCAATAGTACGGTTTTCCTATGTTTTATACTATCGTCTAATATTTGTCTAATATTTGCGTTGAAGAATTGGTCTATAAACTATTGTAACAGTATACTCGCGCAAGCTGAATGCAAAGTAAATTGGAATATTATCTTCAAAAGAAGGTTATTCTTGGTAATAATTGGTCAAGTGGGCTATTTAATTAGCATTTGATTAATTCCTTATATTTTTCGATTGTTGTTTACAATAATGTATACATCCATATGAAAATGTAAATCACATGAATTTTACACCCGTGCGCATTATAAGGTGTAATCATTGTTGCTACTTGCGTAACATAAATTTCTTTCCTTACGAAAGTATGTTATATTGCATTTAAATTCAGCCAAACTGGCTGTTATTTGTGAATAAAAAAAGAAATCCTACCAAAAATGTTATATGCATAATTATTAGGATATCATCAAGATCCTTTCATAAGGTAGGAGGATGATAAACAAACAAAGCCTCGTGTTAGATGTTTGGAAGCGAAAATGAGACATTTTGATGCATGTCTTGAAATTAAAACTCAAATAGAAGAAAACAAATATTTAGCTGCGCAAACACTCTCCCCCATTTCTTTGACTGGCCATTCAATCGAATACTGGTACAATCAAGAACTGCTCTTGCTTTTTGGGAAAACATTAAAAACATAAAAAATGATGTAAGATCTCGATGAAAAAATAAAACATCAATTTGCTATTAAAGTTGTCATTAAAGAGCGCAATGCTGTTCAACTTCGAGTTAAAAGTAAAAAAAAA
>KI423293.1:0-10151 GCA_000473375.1 Anopheles culicifacies
TTCCTAACTCACTTCACTAAAAATGAAAATAAAATAAAGTACTTCCCGCCGCTTCGCTTTCTTCTGGCTCCTGGCTCCTGCGTCCCGAACAAACCCATTACCACGGGATACCGCGAATGTGGCAAACCCCCGGGGCAGTGTGGAGCCAACGCCACAGTCGGAAGGTGCCTCATTAGGTGGAATTAAGTAATAAATTGGGAGTAGCAATACTCGGTACGTTTTACCTTAATGATTCCGCGGGTGTCCGCTGTCGTCGGAACGTCTTGATGCTGTTGATTGTCTTTCGGGTTTTTTTGTTTTTATTTCCGAAACACAACCGGGTTCTTCCACTCATAACTTTTATTTTCTTTTTTCACTTTACGTTTTGTTCTTTTTCACTTTACTTCTCGATTTTCCTTGGTTGTGTGTTGTGTTTTCTTTTTCCTTCCATTCATCCTGCACTAAATGCTGCCAGGCGACCTGAGCACATCCTTCGAGGAAAAGTTTTTACATCTGGGATCGTTCATTATTTTAACTTTTTCATCGGTTTCCGGAAGGAGGTTTGGAACGATTCCACCATAGCCGGAGTAATGCAAGCGGAGAGGACATAAAACTTTTATTTATTTATTTTTTGTTTAATAACACTTCTCAATAAGAATCATAGCGCCACCGTATGTTGGCCCTTGGTGCTTTGTAAGTCGTTCGGGAAGAACCTGACATTATTTAGTTCTATTCACTTCTCCAGCTACAGCACAATGCTTTCGCGTTGCAATGATTGCAATTTGTTTTGGGCACAAATCGAAGGACGGAAAAACAAAGAACCACCTACAAACTGGCTTCCGTAGCCCGGCCATTCTTCCCCGCACTCGACAAAAAAAAGGGTTACCAGGCTTGAAAAATGCTCCAGCGGAGAAACTTGATTAATGGTACCTGCCGTTTGTTGCTGCCATTTTCCGGACGATGTGACCGGTAATGGGCAAATGCTTCCCGAAGTTTTATTTGCCGACCCCGAAAAATTAAAGCTAACTGGGAGAGGCTGGGTTGATGAATATGCCACCATTATGGGCGGAAGTTTTGCATTGCATGAAGCTCCCAAAACCCGCTTCCTGCTAGTAATGACAAAACTCGTTTGCCGGAATGAGTCAACCGGTCCGGCATTTGGGCATTATTTTCAGAAATTTGTTTTATAAAACAGGTCATTTGGAGCGGACCTCATTGAGTCTAATCATTTCATTAGTCGACGGTTGAGCGTCGGTCTTCGGTGCGAGGTGTTGGCCGTTTTTATCGCTTGCATTTAGCCTTTGGGTTTGTGGAATAAAGAATTAATGCAGGGATTCGAAATACAAATCTTGTATTCTATGAAGAAGTATGAGAATAGTATTCACACGGGAGTTCAGAAAAGCAACATTTAAATCCTGAATACGTTTTACGGTTTAAGCTCGTTCCCTGAAAACCAAATGAAAATTAAATGAAATTTAATTTAGTTTTTTTAAATTTAATTTAAGTTAATAAAAAATAATAAAGCTAAATATCATAAATAAGAGTAGCAATTATTCGAAAATTTCACTCTAGAGTGGCGGAATTAACGTCGAGCAAAATCTGCCCTTGTAAAGGTTTCCCTGAATTTAAAGGGATTACAAGCTTAACTCGAGATTTTGGCCCATTGAGTGACCAAGCAAATTATCGCACAGATGAAAGCCTTTACCCTTACAACCAATATTTTATACAGGTGAATCTTACTCAGCTTCGTTTACAAACAAATTTAGTAGTATACAGCCTCACTGACTGAAGCTGAGCATGGAATCAGAGTTCCAAAAATATATTATAGTTAATTAATTGTTAATAACTACTCGGGAAATTCTTGCGGAACACTGAGTTTGTACAGTAGCGGTTCAAGCTCTTTTGAAGCCCTTGGCGGAATGGCAATTGAGGCCCCCAACATTATGACTCCTTGGTCAAAAGTAGGCGGGCCCCTCCACCGAAGTCCCCGAGGCCCCCGTAACCGGCGAGGCCCCTGGCGGCCGCCAACTTCACCCCTAGGTTAATCCGCCACTGAGTCTGAAGAATGAAGGATGTAGATAAATAAAACAAGCTCTCAAACGCATTTCAAGAATACTCATCTAAGGATATTTGTAAGTCGCCTACCGAAAGCTTCTACTGCTCTGAAACGCAGGGTTCTAATTTCAGATGTTTCTCAGTAGAATTGTCGAGAGTCTGAGCTGTGAAATTATTGATATTTAAGTATAACGGTCGCACATCATCAGTAGGCCGTAAGCTAATGGTTCTACAATAAAAAAAAGTATAACGGTTGATTAAACTGAACGCACTCAGTTAAACTCTCCTAACTAACGAGTAGTTGAACTGAGTGCGAAACCACAAAAGGACCTGGATTTTCATGCTTCTATACTCCACAGTGCCAAAGCCCAGAAGTTGACATCTGAATGAGTGTGAGAAAAAAGGAGCGTTTGATCGTTCTGGGAGACGCCGAAAGAAAGTTCTAACGAAAAACCTCTGCTCACTCTCCAAACCTTCGGCCACAATTGGGTAGTTCGGACTCTAATTCAGGAGTTTTCCTTCATAGAATGGATAAGACAACAGAACTTAGTGATAAGACATGAAGGAACGGCGAAATAAGTCTTGACAATAAATCTTGTTTGTCAGAAATATCGAAAGCTTATAAAACACCTATATAGCGGACTAAGGACGCAAGTAAATTGTAGAAATCAGAAGAGTTTTAGAATGCACCAGAAATCCTAGGAACCTAACAATGTGTGTTACTCAGGACCTCTGTATTCAAAATATAATTAAAAATATATAAATGAATGTCTGCTGTAAAAAGCTTCATTGAGAGCAAATTGCATTACAACCTGCATCGTCCGACTGAAATATGATTATATATGAAAGAAAACCAACTCTCTCAAAAACAACACAACCCTAACACCATCAGTGCCAACAACTACAAAGGAAGCAGAACCATCACGACGCAAACGTCCATCTTCCCAGCAAAAACCGGTCTGCACGAAACACATTTTAAAATGTGTCTCAATCTGCAAAACGATGCACTCACCGTTGCATTGACACTTTCACGACAACCAGCCGGCCAGCCAGCCAGCTAGACGATAATGACGTCCACCGGGCAGGTTGTTTCAGCTGGTTGGTACCGCAATTACTGCAGCAGCAAGCGAAAATTTGTCCAGGCGACAAATTCAATCCCAGCTCCCGCACGGTAAAAGAAAAACTGCTATAACAATTTTCCACCACGAACCAACACCCCATTTCCACCATCCCCTGAATTCCAGATTTTGTGCAAACCCCGGTAACGAGACGGAACGGGTAGCCACGAGTGAAAACTGTCGAAGGCCCATCACGAGTAGCGACGAACAGTTTCAAAGGCAACCCTTACTCGTCCCTTTCGGTGGGTTGCATAAACTCATCTTAAATTGTCACCTAGCTTCCGCCAGCAGTTCCATAGCCACTGTGCACAATTCCCACCCCCTTTTGAACCCTATCGGACAACCTTTAAAATGCACGTTTATGAGGAAGAGATTTCGTAGCATTTCAACGAACTGCACCATTCCGACAGGGTTGCCCGCACGGATAAAGCTTGCATCGCCTAAGCTACGCTACGTACGGGCCTTGCAAGGGAAAACGATGCACCCGTCTCGGTGTACACGTCACTGCCCGAAGGCACGTACTCGGCCACGTACGTGTTGCTTGCCGTCATTGCGGGGTCGAACATATCCGCATGGACGTTTGCCGTTGTTGTTGTTGTTTCTGTTGGCCCCTGTGTCCCAACCACCGGAACCGGAAGCTGGTGGAAAAGTGAAAAAGACCCGTACCCAGAAATGATGAGGTTTGAAAATCCTAACTCTTTGCCCCTTTCCCGTACTGCTGCGACCACTGTGCACCTCCGTAGCTCAACCTTTATCTTTACTGATCTAGTTGCTTACAGACAAGCGGCTAACCGAGAGCTTTCTAAACCAGAGCCGTAAAGCTGGAGATTGTTGGGGACTCGCAATATGGTGGGGAATGGGTGGAAAATTGCTAGTTTAAAATACAAATCACGATTTCGAATGCGGTTTCCTTTCGTCCACTTACCCTCTAGAGCCTCCCCCCTAGTCTCCTAAAATACCCAACCCGTACATCGTATCGTGCCGAGCGTGAAATCGGTCTCGATTGCGCCTAGTACAGTTTGTCCGGAAAGTCTCGTCACATGGACTCGTCCGACATTCGGTTGGTCGGAAGAGGAAAACAATCTGGTTTGTGTCCTGTCAGGTGTTATTTGCTGCAGTCTGACACTATGCTTTGCTCATGCACAACGATGGAGGGGGTCAGGTGAAAGTGAATGGCTTGGCCCGGATGGAAAATCCACCAGTCCAGGAAGGAACGCTGTTAGCCTCATTTCCGGCAACATTGCTGAGTGGCCTGGCTGCCGGTACCACTTCTGGTGGCAGCGCTCTGTTTTGTGGGTCATGGAACTTTGCAGGTAGCACGTTGGACGACACAGCTTATTTCGCAAAAGTATCGAAGTTTCGATTGGCTGTCAGGCAAGAGCAACCGTACCGATATCCTCTCGATTCGCTTACCATGCCGTACCTGTCACATGCTACATCAGACGGATGAAACCGAGAAAGACTCCGGCTGAAGTATGTTATAAATTCTACACTCGCAACAAGACTAATGTAATTATAAGACAGTCGATGGCAAATTATTGCCATCTTAGCCGAACAACTTTGGGCTGTGCCTTGGGCGCATCCAATTCCGGTGCACCGTCTCCTGATGTTGTTTCGTCTCCTGTGCACTGATGCATATTTTCAAAGGTTATCTAATCGGATTACAAACCCTGCCGTTTCTTCTACTGGCCCAACGAGTACAACCAAACAAAACCAGCATTAGCTCCACTACCAGAGCTCCGGCTCACTAAGCCACCAATATCGTGTTACAACATGCAGCTTATAAAGCTGTGTACATAGCCATTCAAATGCACCGTTAATCTCGGTAACTTGCGATGGTCACGCATATTGCACGAATCCTATTCGATGGAAATGGCCCCCGGCAAGATGGTGCGGCATGAACCTGACCGCATGCTGGAGACAACGGGATGTCTTTTGCACCGATATGAATATTAAATTTAATTTAAGACCTTCTCAATTGGCCTACGTTAGTTTCCTGAGTGGAATGCTGGCTCGTTCCTAGTACATTTAAATTATCCCGCAATCTCTATCCACTGCAGTTGTACAGTGTGCAGGGCTTCGAGTTTTGAACCGAAAGCTCTTTTCAATTGTGACGTCCATTAGCAACTCGAAAGCAACGGACTTCCAGTTATACTTCGATCAATTCTCTTTAAATTCGATTTGCTTAAATGGTGGATAAAGGTGGTTCTTCGAAGGCAAAGGCCTTATTTCAAATTTCTGAAGCGTGTACCTGATTTAATAAATATATTAAGTCATTTTGCTTAAAGGCATATCAACCTGAACGAACAATGAAGATGTTTGCGTAATGTCTTATCTAACACAAGGGAATACGATATCAATCGAAGAGAAGATCAAAGACAAAACGGCCCGAAAACATCCTTTGAACTGTGCTTTTATACAAAAATCTTCTTTGAACATGTACACTTTACGATGCAAAGGTATAAAAACACATTAATAATACAAAAAAACATAATTTCCAATTTCTTTTATAGATATCTGATGCAATTAGAAGCAAAGCAATGGAAGCTTGGACTATAGGAGCATTTAGAAACATCCTAACAAGAGTTCGCTGGGGTTTGGTTCGATGTTCCAGCTCAACAACTCAAGTCAATTAAGGTATGTACTTAGATCTTTGGAGGAAGTATAATACAAAATATATTAAAAATATTGATGCATTATTATCAGTCCAGTTAATTCATCGGACATGAATTTCTTTAAATTATCTTACTTTCTAAGCATAACAATTCGAAGGCGCTTACGAAACGCGGATATTGAAACTTAAATGTCGTAAAGCCGAGAGACATAATTAAAAGTAGAGCACATGACAATCGTAAAGTCCAATAACGCAAAATATGTAGCAATTCTATCTACAATGAGAACTAGAGAAACCATAAAATCTACAATGAGAACTAGAGAAACCATTCTAGTAATTATTGTGTATAGAAAATATAAATAATGCAATTCATAAATTTGTTTTTCTTCTCGCTCATTGCAACAATTCACTTAGTTCCTTGCAGAACTTCTTCTTCTTCTTCTCTGGCTCTACAACCTCGAGAGGTCTTGGTCTGCCATTTCTGGCTTCCGTGACTTGAAAGTACCCGCAACAGGATAGTCAGTCCTGCGTACGGGGGAGCGGCTCGAATGGGATTCGAACCTCGGATCCTGTCCGTTCGAAGACCGGCGCCGCTATCTCCTCGGCTACCGAGCCGCCTCAAATCATATTTTAATTACTCAAATTTTAAGCGATTTGATCTATGTTTGTCCTTGGCAACCGGGCTACAGGGGTAGCCAGAATCTTTGGTGAATATCGACGATCGATTCAAATAGAAATTTTAAGGCCAAGGACCTAGGTGCCTTACAAAACTGGCCGGGAGCGTCTTGACCTTTGACAAATTTCTTGATAATTTCAAATCGAATAACTCAGTACGCTTATAGAAAGATCCAACTCTGAATGTCGTAGTTCAAGGATCGTCGCTGGTGTCGATAAGTTAATGGAGCTTGAAATACTAGGAGCATCGATAAAGTTGTCAAGAAAGCCGAATGCATTGACACTTTAAGGTATTTCATGCAAACTGTAAGTGGCTGGGAACCTAGCAAGAAACACTTAGTATCGTATGTTGGATGAGTGATTGTGTTTCTTGTAAGCTTCATTTACTTTCCAGGAATATTTTGCAGTTGTTGAGTACCGACCGTACTCAAGAACATATCGAGCCAGGACACCATAACGATCCTATTGTGGTCATAGGATCGTGAAATACTTTTAAACCGTCGATTTGCGGCCTATAGCTAAGAAGGTTATGTCATATGATGCTTAAATCCCGAGTACACTCAGCTCAAATTGTTCAGACAAGAGGTGAGAATAACTTCTCTTTTCAACGATTTGACTCACTCTTATTCATTTTTCTTTGGGAAACGCCTCCTTTTTTTTCTTTCACTCAATCTTAGTCTCGTTATTCTAAGATTTCGTTTCGAATCTCTCTGTTAAGACTAATAACTCCCTCAGAGTTCATTGATTGATTGAAACGACTCACAAAAGAGATTTTGTTAACTCTTTGGGAATCGAGTCGCAAAAGAATTGTAAAAACACTTTGTAAATAATTGCTTAATACATTGTTTAGAATATGAGAAAAAGATCGAAAATCATCTTTCAGACGCGTAAATTAAAACATATGCCAACCTTACACTGCTCTTAAAGAAAAAAAAGAACAACAAAGAATAAATACCAACTTTTGCAAATAAACCCAACCAGAACCACATGTTTGAATCGTGCAACGGAGATTTTATGACCTTTCGATCCTTTGCCTTTTCGATACACCCACTGTCATTAATGAACACGAAAAAAAATGTGACTCCGATCAAGTCTAATTGGAATCACCTGACCGAATGCTACCGACACGTTCCGTGGGCGCCTTCACGGGCAAACGATTTGGTGATCAAATCACGAGAAGAAAAAGTAATCAGCAAAAAAAGAAACAGAACTAAACAGCGTTAGAAAAACAACCTCCCAATTTGATCCACAACTCATTTGCCCGAGGACACAAGAGTGGCCCCTTTCACCAAGCACATTATCCTGCCAACCTCCTGCCGAATGGTGGTGTAACGTTCCAACTGAGGCGCGTGCCTGTCAGTGTCTGTCGTTGGCAGTACTGGTGCGATAAAGACGACCTAGCACCAGCGCTACGTCCAGGAAATACCTCCCTCCAATCCCCATTTGGCAACAAAAGTGGATAAGCGAACTCGTTATGCCGTTACGCGCCGGCTCGACGGTCCTCATTTGCAGTCCGGCGGTGTCTTGTATCTGTTCGGCCAAATTTATTCAACTAATTATCACATCATTTTCCCATTATCTACTACACTCGTTTTCTTTTACTGTAACATTCCACTTGTGTGTGTGTGTTTTTTTGTGTGTGTGAGGGTAGCACAAGTTTACCACCAGCTGGGAATTTGAGCCAGTCTCTGCTGGGGACTAGGACCATCGGTTTTGTGGAAGATGTGCAAGATCAACGAAATTAAAGAGAAGGATGTAAGGAATCTACTTTCGTCGCAGAGCTGGAAACTACGCGGTAGAATGAAGGGCCAAATACGGCAAAGTAAACGATAAGTGTTAGTACACTGCCAATTGTTCGCATTATTGACTAATTGGTTAATTGAGAAACATAAGTGGATTCTAATGGTTTAGATGCTTGTTTTAAAATTATAAACGAAATACTTGAAATTAAAATTAACATCTCTTAATCATTTCCGGCCAGAGATAATTATGTCATCCAAAAACAAAGTTATGAGAAAGAATGCAAACGTCTTGAGTTGAGCGGGAAAACGCTGTACGATGCTGATTTTAAGTCATTTTACTCAATAAAATTTAACATTGGTATATCGGTCTTAGTATATTAGATAAACATTAATTTTAATAAAGCCCAATTATGAAAATATCATTTCTTCCATCGTAACACATCACAATTTGCTTCGGTTAGCCACTGCACACACTTCACCGAACAGCACTGTAAATAAGCGAATATTCTCACGCCATTCCGTCCCCACCACCAGCGCAACTCGTCGTAAAACCGTAAGTTAATGCCGCAATCTTTCACGCCACTTTTTGGCGTTCACCTACCGGGCCTCCCGCAAAACTTCCACACGCAAAGGTGGAAAACCGTTACTGCTGTAGATGATTTCTGCAGCTTCCCAAGCCTGCGAAAGCCTGAGGCTGACACGTGGCTGCCAGACCCCGGTCCGGAAATCCATTCTCGTGCACTTCACGCCACCGGCAAGTACGCAGCCACTTTGGGATTTCAATCGCAACATCACAAGATTCCACTTTCCGCGTCCTGTTGTGCCCGGTCGCCTTGAGTGGTACCTTCCGCTTCCGGTGTCATTCCGGTAGGAAGGCACGGCACGGCAGCAGGCGAAACTTATTATGACTAACGTCACTCGGTTGGAAAGCATTTTCCCAGGCTTGTCTTTACCGGTGTACCGGCGGCCCAGCAGTCGGCTGTGTCGCCCAAACCATTGGGTCTTGACATTATTTTAGCGATGCCTTGAGGTGCTTATCGTTGCTGTGAAATCCTTCTGAAGCCTATCTCCCCAGACAGTGGAGGTGTTTGGTTCTGTTCTTTGCGTGTTTTTTTTTCTGTACTCCTTCTTGTTCTTCTCTTCTTTCCCCCGCTGCGCAAGATTCGTTTTCCTTGCGGAATCATAAATAAGTGGAATGACTTTACATTACAGCGGAGAATATTAATTTAGTACTGCCATTGCAACGCGCTTGATGGGATCAGCGAAATTGTGAGCAAAATGAAGTGTTTGTCCTCTTCCCCGACCACCGTTCCCCGTCCATTGCTGTCTCAATTCCACCGAGAACCGCACGCATCTGCGGCTCGCCACTGCGGTGGCTGAAACTTGCTCATCACTTTTACTCACACTGGCTGTTGCGAAGGCATTGGCAACTTCCCGAGGGAGTGCCTTGTTTGCCACCTGAAGGTGCTGCGAATATTTTTTTTTTAATGTTCCGCATGCTTAAGAATAAGACACACCATAGTGTACGGTGGTGTTTTGCAAACCAAAGTCTCCGAAATATTCTACGACGCGTGGCAGTAAATGATTTATGTCAGACATAAAAGCATGAAATACTAAGCTTTTTATTTAGTGCATTAGAATGGAGCAGGCGGTGTACATAATTTCGAAAATGAACAAATCCCTTTTATTACAGCGCTTTATAAGCTAGCTGTGTGTAGCTGGAATTAAAATATCGTACCAATTATTTTGAATTTTTCCTAGTTCATTTTAAAATTTTACTACAAATCAGGTAATTGAAGCTCGATTGACTATCTTACACGTCAACTGTTATACGTACGTACGTATTGAAATTGCAAAGACTTTCAAATGATCCTGTGTCTGAAAGCATTTTATATCTGTACAAGAAGGCTAGAAAATGAAAAAAAAATTGTGATTGTTAGCGTGCGGCCGTTGCAGCGAAGGTACGCG
>KI423293.1:23179-33989 GCA_000473375.1 Anopheles culicifacies
AAAAAAATATTTTTGATCACACAATCTATGCCATACAATCTGGAATCCATCTCAAATTATGGTTGTGATAATAAAGTTATATCACATGAGAAATCCAATTCCCTGAATCCTTCAGGGCTTGATTTTATTAAAATCCTCAGATTTAAAAATAATGTGGACAAAAATAGCACATTTACTACAAGAAAGAGGTCTATCGACGTGATACTGTTTTGCATATCATTGTAAAAAATATTAAGTTTTATGTCAAACTGAAAAACTCATAAAAAATTATCGCAATCTCGGATTTTTATAATGACAGATCGTGAGAAATCCTTGCCTGGATCTTTTTTCAGATCGCAATCCTGGATTTTAATGTCGTCAGATCCAGATCCTGAATAATCGAAATGTGGATTCGGCATCCTAAACTCCGACCCAAATCCCATTGTTCGTCATCATGACTCCTGGTTTCCGAGTCCGAGTTTCCAAATTCTTGTACATGGATGATTGCAGGTTGGAAATCAGGATTCAGGAAGAATTTCGAATGGCATCTCTTGAGATCCTGATCTATCTTAATTGCAATCAAAATGTGGAATCGTAGTTTATGTAAAATTGGAGCATAGATTGTTTTTTCTTCAGACCATATTGACTATGAATCGAATGTAAAAATGATTGTCATGTGCTTGAGTATGAGTAATTATTGTATTCTAGTTTTAGTCCTTTTTCATTTAATAAAATGTTATTCGTCTTCATTTTCTTTAAAACATAAGGTTTAAAACGAGTTCGATTTTTCCCATCACTCTTCTGTATAAGTATCCTTAAGACGGACCATATCTCGATTTTTTCTTGATTTCATATAACTCAATACCAGTGAAAGCGTACAGAAATGGATTTTCTCTTTTTTTCTTCTTGGTTGGTTGTTTGGTTTGGTTGGTAACGACATATAATGCCAAAACGCTAAACTAGCTTACTAAACTTATTGATACCACGTAATAGAATTTTAAATCCTCACTACAGGAAAATGGTCGGCCCGACCACCAATCCACTGTGAAGATGCCAATATTTCTTACTTAAACTAAAATTAATAAAAAAAATTGGACTATCATAACCCTTACTTAAATAATTTACTAAACTACGAGTCGCATATTGGATGATGCATTTCTCCTCCTGCCAATTTGGAATTTTCCATCGACGAGCAGAAACTGTCACAAAACTGTTTGGTCCAGACGTGGGGCTGAGATCACCGTAACAAGTACACAGTATGAGAAATAAGTATGATTTGATTGCATCCAAGTTCTCTCGTGCCTTTTTTATTCCTTTGCTGTATTCCCGCTTCCATCTGTCAATCTTACTCACTAACGACCAACCCAATTTGTCATCCTTTATCTACTCCCTCGCGTAGGTCATGTGCAATACCGGTGCATTGCGCGAGATACCACTGAAAGCCATCCCGGTCACGGTGGAGCAGCTGTCCCTCACGAAGAACTACTTCCCGATCATCAAAAGCGATGCGTTCGGTGGGCTGCGTGCACTGCGGAAGCTTTCGCTCGATGGGAACAACATCACCACCATCAAGCCGTTCGCGTTTCGCGGCCTGCCCCGCCTACGGGACCTCTCGATCCAGCACACGCCGCTCGCAACGGTTGCCTCGTTTGCCTTCGCTGGGCTGCAGAACGTGTCGCAGATACAGCTCTCGCACAACAAGATCCTGCGTATCGAAGGGTACGCGTTTGCCGGTGCCGTTAACATCAGACAGATACATCTGGCGGACAACCCAACCGTAACGATCGAGACGAATGCATTTTCTAGCCTTAGCAATGTCGATCGGCTCATCCTTCCTTCCGGCATTCGTTCGATCGAACCGGACGCTTTCTATGGGCTGGAAACGGTCGGCTATCTGAAGCTGTCCTTCATGGATCTGGCATCCCTCGTGCCGTACACATTTCGGGGCCTCACGCACGTTAAGCTACTGTCGCTGCAGGAATCGGACCTGGGTATTATTCGGGCCGGTGCCTTCGAGGGTCTGGTACACGTCGAGCTGCTCAACATACTCAACAACAAGATCGATGCCATTCAGGAGCTCAATCTTACCGCTGCGAACCGGATACGGGTGCTACGAATACAGGGTAACCATCTGCTGGAAACGCCCGAAAGCGGCTCGATCGTGCTCGATGGCATCGAGACGCTGCATGTAAATAGCAACTACTTCCCCTGCGGATGTCACATCCACACGCTCCTAGATAGTCCGCTAGCGAACGGTAGCTACACGTCGCACGGTGGCGCCTCGGGTGACTTCCTATCGAAGAACTACTGCATCTCGCCGCTCGAGGTTAACGGGCTGCCGATGAGCTCGATCGATATCTACTCGATCGGACGCTGTTTGGAGCAGGTGACGAGGGAAAACCTTGACGCATCCAACTCGGCGACACCGAGCGTATGGCGAGGGAATTCCTGGCACTGGTGGCAACAGTGGAGCAATGAGGAAGACTCTCGTACCCACGAAAAGACGCTCGTGTCGGCCGTATCGTCTGCGGTGCGCTTCCTCACAGCATCCCCGTTGGCGTCGGTCCTGTTTGTTGCATGCTTTCAAAGTTTTAGTATCAAAATCAGTTGAATGTAACCCACTCCGTGTAGATCGGCCAGATAATACAGAGCAGAATGTTTTGTGTTAAAAGTCAAACTGCTTTTAAAATCTTGTTCGTTTCATACCTGTGTTCGCTTTCGGTGCGGGGCTTTCATGGATTGCTGTCAAAGTGTAACGATACGTCTAGAATAAATAATTCCAAAACAACAAACCCATACCAGCTCTGTCTTATTCGCCACACATCTACACAAGAACAGTAGTATTTAGCCGTGCAGCAGTTCAGCCACTTCTCCTTTTACAGCGATCAATTGGAAAAGTGATTTTTAGTCAAATTTTCAAAATCATTATTCAGAACAGAAAACCTTGCACAGAGCATCCGGGCGATGTAAACTGTTTCCACACGTTGTGACTTTTCAGCTCTGCTGCCCTTTAAACTCTCCAATTAAAATGCACGGTAGCCACAGATACAGCGTACACCAGCCTTTGTGGTTGCTTTTTGTACTAACATTTTATTACGTGGTTTTCCCATGCCAAACCTTATTTAAACCGCATCCACAAACAACCTGATGGGCTTTAACGCAAAAAAAAACATCATCAACCCGAACACTCCATCACAATGCGTTTATTTTGGTGGCTTTCGTGGGTGACCTTTAATAGTTGATAGCGAAGCGTTTGGGCGATGATGCTTCGATAGTGTCATTCAGCCCCTACAGTACGATGGACATTATCTCATTTTTATAATAAAACTAATTTCTATGCTGGAGGACACGAGCATGATTACTTCTTAATGCTGTGTGCGGTGCTCACGTGCACTGCGGAAGTGCCGCAATGTTTAAAAAACTTTTCTAAACTGACCAAACAAACTAAACTTGCTAGATTTACCACCACCACCCAGAAATCTTTCCAAAGCATCATCAACAGTATGAATAAATGTGTGAAAGAAAAACATGAATTTCCACACTCCGAAACAATGCTCCAAATTCGTAACTGTTTCACCAACCGCACGATCGACATCATCATCATCATCATCCTCATCAGAAGTGTCTTCTAGCCCACAAAACCTCGCAGCAATTTGGAGAGCTTCTTTTGCTTTTTTTTTTTTCAAACATCAACTGCACAACTGCATTATCATCATCATCGGCCTCTGCTCTGCAACGACCATTCTACAGCCAACGCAGGGATGCACATTGCTCTCTGCTACCGTTCATATACATACTTCAACAAGAACAAAAAAAAAAGCGTTATGCCGCAGGACGGTGGGCTTTTTTGAAAGATTTTTCCCGCTCGTTGAATAAATTAGTTTTGCAGCAGTTTTCTTGCGGGTTTTCGCTCGGTCTTCTGGAATGAAATGCCGGACCGTCTAATGCTCAGTGCCGGAACATCGTCTTGTTGGGTCTTGCTTACTGGCAGAGCAACTGCAATCCAGCCCTTGCCGATACACCATGTGTGTATCCTGTTTGTTCCGGGTATCAGTACAAACAATTGGAAGCATTCAATGTTTACACCAAGCGGAAATGTGTAGTTTCGCTACGTTTACTTATCGTGTATATTTACTTTGCATATCCGTTGCAACAACTCAAGAAAATGGTTCGTTTGTTCAATATTTCGAACTTGCAGGCATGTTTTTGATTTTTTAAATTTTACATTTTTTTTACATTAAACCTTTTTTTTAAATTCCATACTAGACGACACAGAGTAACAATACAGAACAGATGCATATGTATATTGTATCATATAAAAAAACGGATTCGTATATGACACTCATGATGCCATTGAGCTTGAGTACGCCGAGTGTAAATATTTTAAAATTCATCAACAACTCCTGACTGGCCGTCGGAGCCATTTCTCCTGGTGCAATGCACTCGTGACTGACACTGACAGTTACCAACTGCGATAGTCCCCGTACACACCCATCAGCCAGAAGTTCGGTACACTGTGCACGGTCCACCTAAATCGTCATTTCGTCAATGAAGTTTCTAATTTGACGTTCAAAACTTTGGAAACACAGAATTGCTTTCAAAAATGTGGCAATCACCGTATCGGTTCCCGCTAGCGTTTGTTTTGCCGTCGTGAAGCAGAAAAAGAATGGCACTTTGGTTTGCAACAAAAATATACAGCATATCCTTGTAAAGCAGCAAATATCTTCCAGTGAAGCATGTTTTCCATCAGTTGTCAATTAGCTAAGATGTAAGGCAGCGATTACACCGGTATGCACTGTCTGAACATGGATTTCACTATCTTCGTCACTCACTCGGCTGCCACGAGTGCGGTTTTGGGAACAGCAAAGTCTAATATTAATGTATAACTAGTAGCGAGTCGGTAACAAGCATTGCATTTACGTCACATTAGTCCTTCACGTAGGCTTATCGCATCTAGCAAACTCATCTTACGCGCGAAGGAGTGTGGGAAGTAGGAATTTGCGTACGAAAATAAAGCAATGTAGTGCAACCATTGTATGTAAATAGTACCAAGTAAGCTACTAGCAAATATTTAATTTATAAAAAGCAACACAAAAAAAAACAAATTAAAGTTTCAGCAGAACCAGCTCTGCACTTTCGAACTGTACCATAGCACGAACGTTTCCTACTGACCCTGGTGTGGCAGTATTCGAACTGATCTAGGTTTATAGTCAATGGGTGGATTCATCTTACGTATGATTGGATACCGTACAGTCAGTATTGCTGGCTTACAAATAACGCTAACTGAGGCTCTCAGATGCACACTGCCATTAATGTTTTAAAAAGATTTTTCCCTACATAAGAAAACATTAAACTTGTTATCTTTACGAAAAAATATATAAGTTCTTCTATAACAAATCCTTATTTAACAAAAACCAGTATTAAATCATGTTATAAACGTACCCAGCACAAACAGTTAATAGCGGTTTTCTGAAGTTTGAATTAAAAATTGTGTCCTTTGAACCTTTCTTTGATGAACCAAAAGCTTCAGACTCTTAACTACTGGGCTACCCGGGTAGCCGACAACTTGAAGTCTTGTAACTTTCTAATACGTTACCCAATAACGATGCAATATTCATATGGAATGCTGATAATCTCTTCTAGTGTTCATTGCTGTAAATAAATTAACTAAAATGTTTTAGACATTATTAGTTAAATTTAAAACATTCAAAAAAAAAATGCTTCCTACGAAAATACATGATGAGTTAAAATTAATTTTGTTTAATTTTGTTCAAATAACTAAAGAGTTACATGTGGTCAATACAACTTGCCAAAATCAGCAACTATTAAAAAATAAACACATTAAGCAAAACCCAAATAGATTTTAATTTTAATTTTCTATATTTGTTACAAATGGAAAACTATACATGTTTTTATTTGTGCATCATTGCAAATTATTACTTCATATTCCTTTAATTAAAATGAAGCAAGTTAAAAAAAAAGTATTATAAAGAATTGTCAATTCCTGGAGGCACTTTGTAGTGAAAGTTTGATAAAGTAGTTAAATATGTGTTTATAGTTTTACATTTTCCCAACAACTTTGATGATCCCATAATGCAACCTTAGTCGTTTTGACTACCCGTGTAGCCAGTTGTCTAAGAAAGCATTAAAAAAAATCGATTTATTTATTTCGTTATTGGAGGCTAGAAAACAACAAACCGATTTTCAATTTATGAAAATAACAAAAGAAACAAGTATTCGATCGACACTGAGATTCAAATTAATATCAAACAAACTAGCTTCTCAATTTGGCTTCAGTTGTTGAATTGCCGTTTTAATACTTTCAAAAACAAAGCTTCATAAATTGCAGAATAATAATACAGGCAGCCACAGCAACGTTCCAAATCAATTACACTATGGAAATCAAAAACAAGCAAACCCCACGGTAAGCTCCTCTAGATGTATAGCCTACAGGGATTGCTTCAAAGTGCTGTTGAACCAAATAATGTTATAGCACTGGAGTTACACCAATAAGCAAAAACTATATTAAACCATACCAGCGGACCTACGAAATTGTAAAGGATTCAATGCTCCCGCACACGAAACCCGCAGCAATCAGGATATAAACACATGACCGCAAGCAGGTATGCCACTTGCCGGCCATGCCGATGATGTGATGATGTTGAAACGAAAATGAATAAACAAAACAAAAACCATCAAATACATTCAATGAAATTAAGTGAACCTCACCCAATGAGCAAACTCATCCCTTAGCCACGCATTGCTCATTAATCACGCCATTAACACTGATTAATTTGTTTTTGTTTTAAAGCTTGTACTGACAAAAGCTGAAGGAAAAAGAGAGGGAGCAAAACCATGAGAAAAAAAGGGTTTAACATCACTGTAAATGTTGTGCCAGTGGATATTTTAAATATTTTTTAAAGCTCTGAATTGAATACATCTTAATAAAAATGTTCCCGGAAATTAAATCAAAATTAAAAACATTTTACTTTATAACTTTCAATTTTAAAGTGGTATTAAATATCCAACAATCATTATTTACATAGTTCGTTGAAACTGGTTTTCACATCAAACCATGGAGAAGCGCTATAAGTAAACTGTACGAAACGCACCCATGAAAAAAACAAATGTTCTGTTAGCGGCAGCAATGAGTAAGGAGCAAAATAGTAGAATCAATGCAACCCTAGACACAGAAGTGATCAATTGCCAATGGATTCAGCTGTACATGTGCGCGTTAGACGTAAGGTAAGCGTATTCACATCTTACAAATAAACCATATCAACAAAAAGCAAACCAAAACGCTCAAACCTATACATATTATACGATACGGCAAACACAACCGAATGGCAAATAAATACACAAAACATAAAATAAAAGAAGAAATCAATATTGAAACGTATCACGTTTGCCAATACTGCGCTAACAAGGAAAGTGAGCGATATTATACGAACTATGGTGCCCATTGAACCATTGAACGTGTGCGAGTTGTCTGTATGCACCAAGAAGAATAAATCAATGTAAACTTTACCATGTGGTTGTAGTTAAATAAATTAAACGAAATGTTTTATATAAAATCCCAAAACCGGTGTCTCTTGATTGCCTGAGTGTGTCTTTTGCGTAATGAGGGTAAGTTTTATTGTGGATGTGCTAGTACCAACACATCGAAATGCCTCCTTTCAATTCAACAGCACGAGCACTAAGTGGTCATTTTGTTGATTTGCATATCACAAGCTACATACAGCGTACCAAAATCAACACAACTGCATCACAAACATCAACGATTGATTTCAATGAATAGCTGCTCGAAGCCCTGTTCGCAAATGGCTCACACCGTACGTTGGATCGCCCTCGGCTCAATGCGGACGTTTTTGTTGTGACAAATGGGTGTATTGAACGCCGGAGGAACTGCAACCGTTTTCACACTTCCGCAAACCGGCGTCAAGCAAACAGACGGTGACACAAATCGGAGCTGTCGTGTAGCTGCGGTTAAACGTCTAATTAAACTCTCGGGAAAATGAAAATGTAAAACACTTTCGTTACCCCGGTGATGTGACCATCGGTACCCCGATCGATTTGGGCAACCCACATGTGTAACGACCGTTTGGCATGTTTATGCGGATTGAGAGCAATTTACCGTACCTAAACTGGCTTTCGTTTTTCCTTGTGGATAGAGGGAGTTAATGTTCGCCTATGGGTGTTGCTCATTGAATTACTGTCGATAAGCTTGTCTGAACGCATGTTAAATGTTTTGAAAAATTGAAAATAATGGTTAAACATTTAAATTCATTAATTATTACTTCTTAGCCCTTATAACACACATTCAATAGTAGTACATATTTTTTAACGATATGATACTTGAAGAACACATTTTGTTTTTGTACGGCATCCTCCGATGTGGGTCATGATTGTTATGCATATTTATCACACTCTCGTCACATTCACTGCCACCCACTCATACTCACTCGCAACATTATCGTTCTCACATGATTCAGAATTGCAACAGCTGCGACTAACGACTAACTGTGCCCTTGCAGCTGCTGGGCGTACGGCAATCGCTCCATAGAGCCCACCACCACGCACGAACAAAACACTTAAACAAAGTGTTGAATGTCGTGTTCTACCAAATCGCTGTCATTAATCAATCTTTAATCAACGCAGCTTTACTGCGAAACGGCCGGTTTGCAGCTCCACTGGAATCGATGTCAAAAGTGTCATAAATTTAAAACCAATCAAGGGAACGAGAAGCGGAAAACAATCACGGCTCCTTTCTACATAACCATTATTCGGCGTAAAAGAACCATCCATGTGGTGCAAAATAAATAAATTAATGGAGGAAATAAAATATCGCTGGGTAGAAGTAAAAATCAATATCGATTTTTTAAGGGTTCATTTAACATAAATAATTAATTCTACGAGTAAGTTTTAAGTTAATATGTAAACCATCCGAAAAAATTATGTTATCTTTCAAAATATTTTCATTCATGAAGAACACCCAAGACGTTTTGCTTATTATATTAACTTAAGCCTAAACCTAATCTAGATTGCAATTCACATTTGTTTACGAGACATTTCCTTCTCCAAACCGAGTACGGGCTCCTTCTACCGGATGTACTTGGTTGTGTAGCTGCGAATCAATACATTTCAGATGTGCAGTTTAAATGAGATCTTAAAAGCAAATTTCCAATGTCAGGGGCAAGTAACACGATTAAAAACAATCATATTTAAGGAATAGTTAATCGTAAACTTTACGGAATACTTTTTAGGCACAAGAGAGAGGAAGCTAGGGATAATTTGAAGCAATTCAGATATGCCAATTTTTTTTTCAAAGTCATCGAAACAGTTTATATAGTTCCTCCGGCATATTCTCCTTGATCACCTCAATTGACTCGAAGCGCCATCCTTACTTACTTATCCGACGATATAATCGCTTAGGGGTCATGCTCTGCTACAGAAATCCTCTAACCTGTCTAAGGATGGGTACCTTCGTTTGTCTAATCGTCTTCGTCTTAACCTGGCGAGTCTAATTCGTTGTACGGCAATGAGGTGGCCTGATGCTTGGTGACTAGGTTGATTGACATTTTTACAATATTTGGCCAAAAAAGCGTTGACAATTGGGGACTTGTGACACGGCGCATAATCTTCATGCAAGATCCATAAGGTGCTGTTCCGCCAATCAGGCAGATTTTTACGAACCATCGCTCTTGAAATTTACATAACTTGCATAAAGCACTACATATTTACTGTAGAACCATGTGAAATATAATTCGAGAGCACGATTTCACAATAATTGAAAAAAAAACGAGGCGCATGACTTTCACTTCTTAGCGACTTTGTCGAAGTTTTTGGGTTTTAGTTCGAGTGGGTAGCGCCATTCAAACGCTTTTGGTTAGTTTGTTTGTCAAACTCATAAACCTATGTCTCATCAATTGTTAAGATGCGCTGGAGAATCGTTGGGTCAGAATTCACTTGCTCAAGCATATCTTCCGCTATTTTCTATCGATGAAGTTTTAGGAAAAAATAAACTCCCTTGGAACGACTTGAACAGCCACATGTTTCCTTCCCAAATGAAATTATGGAATCCTGCAAATTATTTCGTGAGGTACGCTTAATTCATTAGCATTCTATCTCAAACTTAATTTTTTTTTCACCATCTACTCCATTTTCTGAACGACTTTATCAGTTGAAGACTTTGATGGACGGCCAGAGAGGGAAAAATATCTAAGAATGCGTTATACCACTCGTAGAATCCAGTTTGCCTGGTATTATCTCGCCATTAGCTTTTTGTAGCAATTCCTATTTTTCCGCACACGAATTTTCGTTTAAATCACCAAATATCAGATAATTTCTTCCTGTGTAAAACATCGTCAAGGATAGCGGTTAATGACAGACAAATTTGCACGTCAAGGTCATAACAATTTAGAATTAAGGTAAAAAACCAGCAAAACAATGGATAACTATTCTGGCAATAACTTAGCGGAGAAAGCGATTGACGTACTCGTAGGAATCGCGTATGTATCATATTTGTTACAAATCGACATAGATCAGGATCAAATTATCAACTCACACTTCACTCAAACGATACCTTCTATAAGGAGCGTATCATCTATATCGACTAATAAGACGGTTCAGCCAGCCATTGCCAATCAACGAATTCCTGGTGATGTTTTCGTACTGTGCTACTGACGGCATTTCTTCACCTGCCACGCCTAACAAGCAGCAGCAAGCACCTGTCAAGGCCGTCTCATCGCTCGGTATCTCCAATCTTGCAAAATTAAACGACTCCTGCCAAGTTTTCCCTCCCATTACAACCCCTGCACACATCTTAACCCAC
>KI423294.1:6373-37132 GCA_000473375.1 Anopheles culicifacies
AAATTAATTTTATTTCATTAATTTCCATCATGACGATGTTATTGCCGTGTCTTGTTTAAAATATAATATATTTTCTTAAGTAGCCTTGTATTTATGGTGTGCACTGTATCATAGTTTTTTTTTTCATGCGTGTTTGAAATTAATTTACTAATTAGTGAAACAGTATTTCATTTTGTTCATTTTGCGATACAAGCGTGTCATTAAAATTATGAGTAATTTTAATGAAATATAAAAATTATTGAAAACATCTAAAGGTTTTCTATGAGACAACATCATATAAAGTTACTTAACACAACCAACAGAAAAGCAATAGCCATTGCGAAATATTAACCAACTTTAATTAAAACAAAGTTCTTTATAATTAATTAGAAAATTGTCTTTCTGCCGTCCAACTCAACACGGCTCCAAATATTAATTTACACTTCTGCTATCGTTGAGAGCCAAACAAACACGCAAACATTTCTATTATAACTGTTGCAGCAATGGTTTGCAATTGTAAACCCACCACTGTGCAACTTGGGCAAAGAACAGCAAAGCAAATGAGGAAGAAAAAGAGGAAACAAACACACAACACAACTGTGCATAATCATCATGGAAAGCAAAAAACATAAGCAGTCAGTAACACCGCGACAACATGGTGTCGGGGTGGAATGGTTTTTTACGATATGACATCACTTGTTTTTGCGTGGCGTTGTTTCCATTTTGTTTGCGTTTTACGTTTCTTTTAATTATGGAACAATTATTTGTTTTTCCACTTTTACCGATGTCCCGGCTGTGAAGTCTGCGGGTCTGTAAATCCATTAAACCGACAGTAGCATTTTTCTCATTAAGTTTGTGTTTTTATTCAGCTCGCTGTGTGAGAAGTCTCGCCATCCTCCAGGCAAGAAGCAATTCCGTACATCTCATTAACTCCGGTCATTTTTCGGTGTGCGCGAGTTGTCGACCGAGCACTGACTAATCCGATTGATCACTGAGCTGAATTTGGCACCTTCAAGCGAAGCTGCATCTAAATCATTTCACATCCTTTACGGTGATGATAGCAAAGATGCATAAAATGATCGTAAAGCCAATTTAAATTTCAATGAACAACAGCAATTTACAGGAAACGGATGAAGCGTAACTGAAGCCAACCCATGTCTATATATGTTTTTATATGTCTTTCGTTCCATTTTATCACTTTACGGCACATACCGATGACCCTGGGTCGGCTGCATTCCATACAGTGCTCGTAAACAGAATGCAATCTTTATGGCCACCTTCTTCGTGATGGAGAGGAACCATACACGGTTGAGCAGTCGGTCGTCGGTCCGCTGGGTCCAATTTGCTTTTCCTCGCGTATCAGCCCACTCGAGGGAATGCTATCAATTTAATGCAAACATGCTAACCCGCTGTGCCGGTTTTCCATTTGTATGCGGCACACTGGCACAGGACAAACGTTTAGCTCCATTTCGAGGGCCTCTCTTTATAGATCGGTTATGTGGGAAAGAAAAAAACAGGATATGTACAACATAGAGGGTAAAATAAAAGGAAAACATTCGGGAAAACGAATTGCTCCCATTCAAGTGTTTTTTTTTTTCTCCTGGAAAAAAGGGAGGATATGATAAGGTCCAGTTGCAACACGAGATCATGATTCAATGCACACGAGTTCTGTCCCGTTTTTTTCCAACCTTCATCGTCATACACATCACACCGGCCACATACAAAGAGAAACAGTTATGTGATGACCAATGGCAAAATGGTTGTCATTCGCGATGCGACGATAAAGTGTACGGAATGCAAAAGAAAATATTGCTTTTATCCCACAATTCTTCCATTTTCATTGCTCTCTCTCTCCTCCCGGTTCGAGTGGTTTTATTTCTTCACTCTTAAACTACACAGCACACCGGGAGGCAAGCTGCCATCGAAATAGATGACTGGCCGAATGCCTCCATCCCATCATGGCGTTTATGTTTCACCCATCCCACCACAGTCAACCCGGCAGACGACCTGCCCATACATGCCCCCAGTTCACCGCTCGGGCTTTCAATTTATTCTGCACAAAATTCCGATCAAGATATGCACCGAATTTTAATTGGTTTATTGCTCTGACTCTTCCCATTCCTTTCCCTTCCTTGAAAGGTTTGTTTTGTGTGTTTTTTTGTTGTTTGTTTTTGCGTAATATTCCGTTTGTCTTTGTGGATCCATTTCGGGTGTCCAATGGGCTCATCCCAGTGCTTGTGCACTTTATAGAGAAATAGCAACACGAATGAAATGTGTTTGTGGTTGGTGGTGGTAGTGATCATGCATCTTGCAATATTGCTGCACACCTTTTGCCTGGCTTTATGGATGCAATTCTTGCCCGCACTCGTTTCGAATCCGTTTCCATCCGTGCGCTAATTGATGTCTCGCCAGTTGTTTCTAAATCGTTATTCATTTTTATTAACGGCGATTTATTCGATCGCGATACGTACATGTATGCCATGGTTTGTGACTTGTTTTTAGGAAACTTTTTATGAAAAAATTCCCATAATATATTGCTTGCATATAAAGTGGAATATTTGTACGTTATCTCTCTTAATTTGCGAAATAAATCATTCTTTCTGAGAATTCCTTTTCAGATTGAGTTAGATTTTTTAGAATTCGAAAAAGGTTTAAACAATTGTGGAAATATTCCCATACAAGTATTATTTGTCTACAGTTTCCATTAAAAATGGAAGCAAAAATTAAAACGTTACGCTTTCTCTATTTTCATTTTATTTAATTTCCATTATGCACAGTTCACCCGTTTCTAGCATAAGATCTGATGATCTGCATTTTAATTACGGTCGCGTTTAAACTTTTGCCAGATATATCGTTCAAAAAAACAAAAAGGAGCGAAACAAAACAACCAGGGTGCCTTCAGTTAACTGCATCTTCACCAACTTCAACCACCCGACACATCCACAGAGGAAAGAAGAAAAAAAAGGAATTGTAATTATGATTTCTGTTTTATGAATTGTACCGAATGAGATTAAAAGTTGAAGATAAAATTGAGCAAAAAAAAACTACCACCCAGTCCCGTGCTTGACCCTTCCGTAAGAGGTTTTTTTTTTTCGAATGATAGACCATCCCATCGGTAAGATAGCGAATTAAGAATGTATGTCTTATTCACAAAACAGACACACACAACACAAGGGACAATGGTTGAAGATGAAACACCCTTATCTCCATAACCCCTTTTTCTTATATATTCTACAGTATTTTTTTACGAGTCTACTATCATTGCGCAGTCTTATGTTTTGTTTTGTGTGTTTTTTGTTTATTAATGCTCAGCTTTAACTCGTTTACTACTGCGTAGTATTTCATTAAGCAAAAGGGACTTGACTTGAGCGAGATGTCACTCTACCTCACCATCGGGTGCCAGCATCGGGTGAATCAAAAAATTATGACTGCCGCACGGGACAATAAACCGTGACCGGCGATGGTGACACGAGGCGAGGATGGAACAGTTGGACGAATTTTAATTAAAATACTCACTCCTTACGGTCGCCTGCGGTTATCACCACCGGTCAGTCCGTCCGGGCGTATCCAGACCCCCCGAAAGGTGACCCCCCCGCAGTCGGAAGATTGTGGTTATCGCGCCACAGACATGCTAAGAAGTTGGAAACGGCCTCGAAAGTCTTTGTTTGAGTTAAAGCTCGAGCGGTTTTGGCGGTCAACCGTTTGTGTACAAAGCACGGGATGTGAATTTGATCTGGTGTGTCTTGAAGCTAATCAGAAACCAATAATCGTTTCGAAAGGCAAATAGATCTGTGGTCTAATTAGCGAGCTCAAACTTTGGTCTGCTCTACGTCTGAGTGTTAGGAGGAACTTCGATCTTTGCAAATGTGGTTTTAGCTCAATGTTTAGGAACCATCATTAAAGTGTCTTTGAATTTCGAATCTAAAACATGTTCTATTTTTATTTAATTTTCTGGAAATAAAATACAAAAATAATTCCCCGTATTAATACTCATTCGATTAATAAACCAACGAACAGTATGAACAGCTTCCCCAAATGCTTCATCTACTATCAATACACGCCACCGCCCCGAACCCGATTCCCCCGGATGTTGGCGCTATTTATTGCCACCCAATAACACGCAAATAAAACAATCCCCATTCAACTGTAAACATGGCATTCGAACGATGTCAAGCGTGATTCTATTCGAGCTCCCCCCCCAATCGCAGCAAACGTCCTTACAACTACCACCAAGAAACCGTAAGCCACCACTACTACCACCAGCAGCAGCAGCAGAAAACCAACATCCTTCCTTCCCACGGTGAAGTGTGCGCGTGCTCACACTTGTAAAACATCGCCAATCTTACAAATTTGGCCCGTTTTGTACAACATCCTGTCTACATCCGTCTTGACACATGCCGGATAGGGAGGATGAGTTTCTTCCCGGTCGTGACGCGCAGAATGGCGGTTTCGCACTTTCCCGACTCCCTCCTGTTACTTTTCCACCCTATTTCTTTTCTTCGCTTTCTCTCTCGCTTTATCTCTCTTGTCGTTTTTCTTTTCTCACCCTCACGAAGGAAAATATGCGCGGGCGCAAATAGGGAAAATGAAATTCGCTTTTCATCCACCAGCCACCAGCTGGGAAGGGCGTGCGCTGGTCTAGAATTGATGAACATTTACCCGTATCTGGAAGGATGGGTTCGTTCGACTATCAACTTACGGTGGCTGTTGCCGTTTCCACGTAATGATGTGATAAGGATGAAGAGCCTGCCATAGAGAGAAAAGTGTCTCGCTTTCGGTGTATTATAGCTGATGGTAGGGAATTGGATTGATTGTTTCATACATTCGCTACATATTTATCTGTTTGTTAAGTAATTATTTAGAGTAGTTGAGGACATTATTGTTAAATTTCTATTTGGCTTTGTATTAATAGATAATCTGCTTACGAAATGTAAAATATTTCTTTATTTTGAGTTTCTTAAAAATCTTAGATTTACGATTCGCTGAGATGAAACTGCTCAGACAAGACTTAACAGAGTGTGGCGTCTGCACGTAGGCAACACAATCTTTAAATATATCATAGAATAGCAAAATAGTGTTTATAGAATTATAGTAAGATATTGTGCGTGATTGGTAGAAGATTGTTAGTATAAATTAAGGATAAGGTTAGGATAAGGATAGCAGAGGTAGCATAGGAAAGGAGACATAAGAAAGAATTAAGGATACATAGGAAGTAAATAATTTAAGCTAGGATTAGATTGATAATTTTTAGTATAAATAGCGGAATAGGATTTAGGATTGGAGAGATTAAGTTAAACATTGTTAGGGTAAACTCTGCTGAAGCGAAGATTCCGAGCTGTTTTCTTTTTAAATTGGTGTAATAATTAGTGGAATACCACAAGAGGATATCTTCGCATGACATATTGATTTGTAACAGTGTTTGAAAAAAATGTGAGTCAGATGATTTAAATTGAATAAATAATTCTGCATGGTGGAGATTGATGAATCTTCTAAGACTTATGAGTCCTCATAGATGCCTATGGTGGAGATTGATGAATCTTCTAAGACTTATGAGTCCTTATAGATGAGACAGAATCCTTAGGTATTTATGAATCCTCGAAGAACCTTTAATCTTCAATATTCAAAATTTACCCTTTTATTTATTAGATCCCATCCAAAAATATTTAGCTTAGCTATGAATATATGAGCTAGGCAAGTCTTATTTTTAAAAATCTGTAGCTGAAGTTACAAGAGTTGCGTTGAATTCTTCAATCTACGTTATTTGATAAAACTTTGAGCAAGCATGGATCATTGAGAATTCATAAATCTATTTTATGATGAAGATGATATCCAACACTTGCCCCTAAAATGGATTAAGATTGAGGAATAATCTTTCAATATTTAAATTTTTGAACCCCGGTCCGTGGTATGAAGGCCCAGCGCCGAACCACTCACCTACCGGGCCGCCCCAATATTTAAATTTATAACTAAAAGAATAGGTGTTAGACCAACAAAAAGAACGTATAGACGCAATTTTTTACACGCGACTGTCAATCTCTGGACAAAGCCACGTGGATCACTTTCCGTCCTTGGACTTCTCATGAATTTAACCTCATGAATTTAAAAGGATTTTTGAAAGAATTAATGATGCTCCGAGGATTCATTTTTGTAAAGTCGTTTTAACGATTTGAATGACTCCTTACAGAATATTCATTTAAATGACCCTTTTCTTCAAAACATTTATCAGTAAAATCCATTAATACCACAATTTTGCCATTTAAATGCATTAAACCTTCAAGCACTCTTTAAAGCTAGCACATTTTATCAAACTTTTTGTTACCAAAACATCCAACCACTCTTGAAGACACCCGTGGGTCATCATCTTCTGCCACCGTCCATTCGACGTTCCCCGGAGATGTGTGGGCACAAAATTAGTTCCACCCGAAAACCGATGAAATGTAATTGAAAAGACACAAACTTTTGCCATCCCGGAATCATTTGGCGCAAACAAAGGAAATGTCCACCCCCGACACCACCACACTAAAGATCATCATCAGCTTCATCGTTTTGGTCCGTTTGTTTGTTGTGGGTGTGGGCTGATGATGTTGATGGTGGAAAATTTTAAACGCAATATAATGTACCCATCTCATCCGGGCGTGTGTCTTCAACCGACCAAATTGTCCTTACTTGGACGAATGGACGGCAAGAAGACGATATCACTCTGGGGAGACATGAAAGTAAGGCAGCAGAAAAACAAAAGTAAAACCCATAATGGTGCACAATTCGAAGCCCATTTCGTGGCACTCGCATCCCAAAACTTGTGGATGTGGTTTTTGCTGCGGTTTTCCACATCTTCCAAGCCTCCGAACTCCGCACGATAAAAAGCCAATTTTAAAACATTGACTTTTTATTGCTACCCAGAGAGAACGAGAGCGCGGAAGAGAGAGAGAGAGAGCGCACGGTGGGCGTATTGTTCTGGTTATCGTCCGATTTATTTCTCCTGTTGATAATAATCATACGCCAATACGGTTTTTTTGGGGAAACATTTCTTCGTGCCTGAGATAAACGATTACTGTCACCGGTCACAACCGCGCCGCCACGTGAACCACGTGTACGAAATTGAGCGAGGGACTATCAGCTCGATAATAAATCGTTTGTTGCCCTTCGTTCGATTTAAAGTGTGGAACTTTAAATACCCAAAACAAAAAAACAAAAAACCCCCTCAAGATATTCGTAACTTAAACTTGGCAACCATTTTAAAGATCATTTTAATGTTGTTATCTTGGTCGGTTAACTGATGTTGGGCTTAACGCGTTTTAAAGTAACAACATCGACACGCGCCCCCGGACTACCACGTGTTAACGACAACAGACACGCGTCCCGATTGCACAACATCATGTTGACAAATTAAGAAGGATAAAGCGCCATGTTTCGGACGATATGTACGTAGCTAATCGAATTAAAACCATGCATCATTGGTAAGAAGCCTAAAACCCGTACGACTACATTCGTACGCAGCATAAATTTTACATCATAAATTGTAGCTTAAAATATCATCTCTCTCAGGCGATCCGGTGAAGTACCACCAAAAAAGGGACCAAGATTAGGTCCATGGTCCATCCACAAAGCGTCCATCGAAACCAGCACAGTCGCCATTTGCCACCAAATCCATTGGCATGATTTTCATGAGCACTAGATGTCAAACGATGATGATGATGGTGGCCACCGTTTTGGTTCAACCAAACGACCAAGATGACGATGATGATGATGACGATAAGGTTGATTATTATTTCCCAGCAAACTGTGTCCTTTTCGGAACGGAAAAACACTGACCATCCGTAGCGAACGCAATGTCACGTCAGCCGGATCGGATCGGCCAATGTCATCTCACCATTGCGCGGAAACCATTACGTACACACGGGCAGGCGTGATTCACCTAATGATGACGACTAATGATCTCACACCATTGGGACTGGCTGCTATCTTTGACGACTTTTTGGCGACCCCCGAGCCAAATCCGGCCCGGATGCCCGAGTGTGGCACATTTAGCCCGGTGGCTAATGGAGTTTGATGGGGCAAATTCTTTGGCTACGGTTCATCCTTAACACACGTACTTTCATCCTCCCAAACACGATTGCATTGGAACCGGTTTTGCGACATTGTGAAAGGGACACTCTTGCAAGGGAAGCTAATTATTGCGTCGGATGCTTTTTACCGGACACGGTTTGTCGCACTCGATGGCGATTTGCATCGGTCGGTGCACTAAATGATTATCTTGCCCTTTTGTTGGTCCTTTCGCGACATTGCCGAATATCTCGCTTGGGGATTGGGACCGAAAGCGAAACCAGTTCTTTGGTCGTGTGTTGCGCCAAAGGAACTGATTTGAATATTGATTGCGTTTTATTGAGTAACACGGACGGCACGAATCTTTCCGATGGCTGGACGCGAATCATATCAGTCGATTTGGTGAATGTATGTGTATCAGTGATTTATGGTTTTGTTTTGTGGTGATGAGTTTTCTGCAAAGACGATCATCATTATCGACTTCATCACGACGCACGAGTTGATAATCTGCATGTTGATGAAAGCTGTCGAATGTGTCTGTCTTATCGTCATATCCTTTTTTTATTTTATTTCCCATCAATTTTCATTAGGAAGAGTGATTTACTGATGCACTTTTGAGTGTTTATTGTGAGTTTATATCATTATTCTTAATTAAAATATAACATTCAAGCTGGAATTCATGAAATCACGCTCCCTTACATTCCCTTGTCTCACCATCACCACGCTTCTCGTGCTAATTCAATTGACTTCTCATCTAATTCGATAAAGAACCTTGAAAAATCACTTCCGTTACCGTTGTAATGGAGTAGAGCACTTTCGACATTCTGAACCATTAAGTGAACCCTCGCCGGCCGATTCGCATCCCTTTCATCAACCGGGACACAATTTAATAAGCGAAAGGGAAGCGTTTAGCTAAATTAAATGCCACCCTCCCGTTACATCCCTTTTCCAACGGCAAGATTCATCTCACACACATACTCAAACGGATGTCTCGGATGTACGCAACAAAACAGTAAGCTGTCAATTCTTGGTCTCCGAGTCTCACATCGCGTGAGGGCAATTTACACCATCGACCCAAAAAGTTGGTTTGATTCGCCTTTTCGCACCGCTATTTGTTACCGTCCGTACAACGGAACGACCCATAACAGTCGTCCCCTGCAATTTTGTGCACCAACACAATGCCATTCTCCCCTTGTACGCACTGTGTTTGTATGTCATAAATTAAAAACGATTTATCGGAAATTAGGGCGCTAACAACAGGCGATGCGAGGTGGGAAAGTGGCCGAGCGCCAATACTCGTGATCAAATAGAATCCTTTTCATCTACTTAATTAAACACAGTACGGGCAATCGTATCTGGAGCATGCAACGATGCGAAGGATATGATCGTGTTCGTGTCGCGCATGGCAGCTCGAACGATCGGAACACGAGCAACCAGCGCGCGGGCATTCGGGCAACCGAGAGATGTTGCTTGTGGTGGACAAATAGTTTAATCATTATTTATGAGTGACTTGATTTCTTTATCCTTTCGCTTTGCGCTTTTGTGTGTTTGTGAACCATCTGTTACGATTGCGTTCGCGGACGTGTAGGCGTACCGACCGGCCCGACGGTGAAGTTGTCTGCTGTATGCCATTAATTCCGGACCGTCCTTGTTTATATAAAGCTTGTACCCGTCTACGCAACTATTCTAATGCACACAGTGAATAGAATATATTAGTATTAGCTGGGTGAGAAGTGTACAGTAGTTCATTTAATGGAAAAAGAACCTTAAATGATAGTTTTTTTTTTTTTTACTAAAATGAAGCTTGTGTAGGAAAAATCTATTATTTATTCCCAAACAAATAACTTGCTTTTTTTTCTTTTAGTGGAAGATATTACTTTTGTGTTCCACACTGTATTCCAAAACGAATCAATTCCAGCTAAAAGCACATTCAATGTCAAAAGCTTACCAAGTGTACCCATTTTCCTACTGTCCAAAGACGGGCTCTCATACATCATAACCGGGCATGTGTGGCCCCCGTTTTACACGGACCGAGAGAACAAATGTATCCTTCGCCTTCCAAACGGTGAACTTGTGAACGCAACCTTTTACAAACAGCGACAAATTGTGTTCGGGAAATTCTACAAACCGATGGTACCATTTCTAAATCGTTCCCACCCCTCCCCAGGGGGAGGAGGGAGGTAGAAAGTATTTACATAAATGCTTACAAAGTGTACTTGGAATAAAACACATTTTGGATCACAAAGTGCGCACAGATGCAACAATCCACCAAACGCGAGCGGTAAAGTTGAACGGGACTTTTATTGAAACGATCGATCGTAACCGTTTCTACGAATTGTGTGCTGCACCGATTGCCCTCACGGTAACAGTTGTGCATGCGGACGACACCGGCACTGTAATAAGGTGACAGTGAAAAATACGTCACTGCATTGCACACACTGTCCGCGAAGCAAAAGTAGAAGCATTTTTAACAAAAACACAATAAGGGAAAACAAATCAATCATGCAGCATTTCTTATCAAACCCTTGGTTATGGAAATGTTATTTCCAAGAGAGGAAAAATAGAAAAAAAAAACAATCCTTAGGGATTAATAAAAATTATCAAATACTTACATAATAATAAGCAAAAGAAAGGAATTCCAACCAAAAAAACAAAAAACCTCGGAACAACTAGAAGCTCCCTTCACTAACACTACTAACGAGGCTTAAATTGAATTCTGCATTCTAATATTCAAGATTTATGTGGAATTATTTCCGGATTATGAACGCATATGTTACAATAAACACCCTCTCCCGATGATGACGACGATGATGATGATTCACCCTCCAAAAGAGAGAAAGAGAGAGAGAGAGCAGACAGTGTTTGTGCGTCCTTAACACTAACGCGTTGAACTGAATCACAGCATTAGGTGAAAAATGTTACTTTATTATTCCTTCTGCTTCTCACTCGTACTCGGGTCTCTCCTTTGCGGAATTAAGGGCTAAGCTTTCCGTGTTTTTTTCCCCACTTTTCCTTTCCCTCGGTGAAAAGTTACCTTCTTTGAGAGCTATATTCTACCAAAACGCACACACAAAAAACACCCACTTTCATCAGCTGTTCTAATGGCTGTTGGTTTGTGTGCGAGATTTTATGGAAGGAGTGAACATTTTCAGCATCATCATTAATATCCGCCCCGCTTCGAGACTGGCAACATAATCGTCGGCTATAATGCCGGCGAAACAGCACATGGGTCAAGTTGTTGGGAAAAAGGGCCACTACGGAGTTTTATTCGGCCGGCTGCAAGAGGAGGTGGTGGCAGGAATAATTATTGAAAGTTTTAATACACAATTTACAAATTTTAATTTTGAACTGATTGAGCTCAAGAGCTCGCTTCTTCCTGAGAGTACCGCACAAACAAGACAGGTTGGTGGCAATGTTTTGTGTTCCGTTCGGTCTTTTATTTGCCTTCAAGCATTCATTAGCGCTTGAACGCTTTTGCTGCATGTACAATATTGTTTTACCTCCCTTCCTCTCGTGATGGAGGATCTGTTTGCAATAAATTTTATATACCTAAAGCTTGTTACACATTGTCAACCCATAAACAGGTTAATTATGGTGCCGACCGAATGCGGATCGTTAAAATATGTCGCTTGTTTTTAGTGGACCAATATTGAGTTAGCGTTCGGGGCCGTTTAGGAGGAAGGTTAGTGGAAAGAATTTAATTATTTGTTTACAGCGTGACACAATTTTAATTACCCTAGAGAGGGGGGAGCGTGTAATAAAGTTGGTGCCTTTCCTTGTAAATGTAAATTCAATTTTTCACTTCCAACACATCGGGAGTAAACTTTGAAAATGTCCCTCTTTAGTATGAAAGTATGTATGTGTTCCACATAAATACACCCTGCTCGTCATTGCAAATTTCCAACGCGGCACGAGAAAACAAATCGGACTCAATCAATGAACCCTCAAAACGGGCATCGCTAGCCTACAGGCCTACACACCTTCATGACTTTTCATTTCTACGTTTTCCCTCCTCAATTCAACTCTGACCACTTGCGTCCTTTTAGGCCATTCATGAGGACGTTGAGGTTCGGCAGCATATGGTACAATTAACAATTTGCTGCACCATATCGTCACCTCATCAATTTTGTCCAGAAGGAAATCGTTTAGTTGAAATGGTATCAATTGAAGGAAATTGTCCAAAGTTGGAAAGTTTTGCACAACTTTAAAGAGATATTTGGAACTAGTAAATGAAATTATTTTTTTTTAATTTAATATTTCAAAACTGGGACCAATATTCCATGTTTGCGGTGGACTTAAAAAGGTTAAACACAATGTTTAACAAAGGGTTTCCAAAATCCAAAGCATAATGCGGCCATAAAAAGACGTCACAACAGCGAAAGACAGGGTCAAGAAAGAATTATCTCAGCCAAAGAATTAGCGAAGGGTGCCAATTCGAATCGACGCTTTTCGCCGAGTTATCTCGCCTGCTCGGATCCAGCCACCAGCGTACAACTGCATACCATTCGCAGTCTAATGGTATGATTGAGCGATGGCATAGAACTCTTAAATCAGCGATACTTTGCCACGATTCTGAACACTGGTGTGAATGGCTTCCAGTCGTTCTTCTCGGGTTGTGGACCACCTACAAAGAGGACATACGAGCATCGCCTGCAGAAATGATTTTCGGTACGACTCCGCGAATACCATCGGAGTTTTTTCTTGATGCCCCGCAGAGCATCCGAACGAAGCCGAATTCGTCGAGAATCTTCGTAGAGATATGCGTAAGATTCGACCGCGAGAGACGGCCAGACATGGAAAACGTGCAAGAACGTCTTTGTGCGTACCGATTCGGTTCGACCCTCACTATGATCAACCGAACCGACAAATACTTCAAGCTGAAGATGCGTGGCCGATTGGTAAACATATCGGTCGATCGTTTAAAAGCCAGCATATACTTTGGAAGTGCAGCAAGGCACAGGTGATCCGATACACGCAGCCACAACTTCTACGACAATTCCTCCGACTAGAGTAATTCGTTCAGGGCGACGAGTTGTAATGCTTTCGAGGTACCGAGGAGGGAAATCTAGTCTAGGGGGGGAGTACCACACGCACTACTAACCAATTGCAAATACCTTCTCATTACACTTCTACTTATAATGTATTTTATCGTTAAGTTTCATTTTATAATAAAATTAATAAAATTAATAAAATTAATTTATCGTTTTTACGCAGTAGTAATATCACACGAGCTAAATCTCTAACAAGCGATTAAACCCGGAGCAATGGCGAAGTGTTAGAAGGACATGCGTTGAATGTTCTTTACGTCATTCCATACAATAGGACCGAACAATATGAACCCATATTTAAGAATAAATAAATTTAGTGGTTGTACCGGGCAATTTTATGAACAAATACTGCCCTATTGACAAAATGCATCAGAATTAATCGGCTGATTCATCCTCTGACAAATGTTCCAAGGGCTGTTAAGGGCCAAAACGTTTCTCTCTTCTTCTTCTGTGTCTACAACCTCGAGAAGTCTTGGCCTGCCATTTCTGACTTCCGTGACTTGAAGCTACCCGCGCAACAGGATAGTCAGTCCTGCGTACGGGGGAACGGCTCGAATGGGATTCGAACCTCGGACCTGTCCGTTCGAAGACCGGCGCCGCTATCTCCTCGGCCATCGAGATGCTCCTCGAAACATTTGGTATACAATAATTGTGGAGTTACTAAGCTCCATGTTTAACAAATCCTGAAGAATGAAAATCCGACTTACTCTCTGGGCAAAACTGGCTTCACAGAGGACCATTTCAAGGAATTGCCCTTCTTAGTCCAAGAATTTCACTGTTTCCTTTTCCAACACCCTTGTCCTTGTCTCTATGACCGGTTTTATGGCAAGCAGACGAATTAGGGCGATTTCTAATTTCAATCTCTACGTAAGTGTCCCTGCGGCCATGGTTTAGTGGACTGTATGTGTAGATCGTGTATTCAACAAAATAATTTTTCAATTCATGTTCAATAATTGCGGCTTTTGAAAATATTCCCACCCCAAATTTCAATCTCCTCCTCCAATTCTCTAAAGGAAAATAATAAAATACGAACATCAAAGCTAAGTCCAACAAAGAGAAAAGCTTAAAGAACCCTTTGTGAAGACATCAATATATTTACATGTAGTACTATTTATTATCATCAATAAAGAAGAGTTCTACTACTACATACGGTACACGCTGTTATATCTAAGAACAAAATCATTATCAAAGTACCAAAACTAAAGAAATTTTCATTTTAAAGATTTAATCAAATCAAAAGCCACCAACCAGAACGAAGGATGCATGAAGGGACATAGCACTTTCTTCTTCATGTTATCTCCCCAAAAAAAAGGGAACAGCCAATCCAACCAAAACCGAACCCGTATCGATCGATAAAGGCACATGTATGTACATCATCCATGCACAATATACCCCTACATCCATGGCAGGACAATCGATAACAGCTATTCGGTAACGCTTCATTTCGACTTTATCAGCAGAAATGTAATAGATTATCATGGGATATTGATTCAATTTTCTCCGATTTTTATAGCACCTCCGCATCTCCGGGATGCTGCACGCGATGGTTCAGTGCCATTGTGTGTCCCTTGAGGGGGGTTTCCCCGAAGCCATGTTTCGGGCACAACACAAAAACCTTGCGACTAAAAAGCACCCATTCGGAGATGGGAACCGAAACCTGGTTTGGTTGCCTGGTGGACGAGAGCTCTCGTGGACGACAATCAAATGGTGATGAGGGATGTATTTTTTTTTATTATTTTCGCTTTTGTTTTTTTTTCCTAATGTTGTTTTCTTCTGCTTGTTTCGCTTGTTCTTTAATGTGTATTGGTAAGGATATTCATTGGGATATTACCCATTAAATAAAACAAAATAAACCGAGCCTCCTACTTGACGCTCCGAAAGACAAAAGGATGGCATTTTGTGGCAATCTGCGTTCTCTTCTCTTCCTCCTCACTGTAGCCAATGTTTATGAATTGCTATCAAAACGATATCTTTGATCATGAAATTTTACGGCCCCACGATTGTCATCGTTTCGTGCTTTTACTGCATAAAGAACACTCGTCCTCGGGGTTAGTGTCATCCCGTCCGGGGGACATCAATCCAAAACACAAAAACCGGATCGCTTTTGAGCATTATCCTTCTAAAACGATGTCTCGAAAACGATCGATTTGGAGGGGGAAAGAGCTTTTTGGCACATTAAAAACTTCTTAAATCGAAAAAACTACACCCGGGAATGAGGTGAATTGCTGGTGAGGAATTTTTACAACACACTCATGCTCGGCGCTCATGAACTACTGCGGTAACGTGGTCGGGTTTATGGGAGACATTGGGACGAATGAGAAGATCGACGAGCGTGTCGATTTATGGCACAGTTTGAAATTGATTTTTCCACTATCATTTCCCTTCTCGATCGTCGTGCGCTGATGCATATGCGGCTGGTATTGGTACCAATATTTATGACCTTTTATTGCACGGTTTCTTCGGTTTATCTCGAGGAGACCGGGGTGAAAGAGTTTCCACTGCAGATGGAAAGTAAAGCCCTCCATAGGGCAGATGTGATCATCACACTGCAGACGATCGTTCCGGACGCGTTTGATTGATATATGATGAGAGTCATCCCATGCCGATGGTCATAAAATCATCACACCATCATCATTGCGAAGGGCAAAAGATCGACCAGCATTACACTCAACACTCCCCCCCTTCGGTTCGGTTTATGGCATCATTTTAAGATAAGCAACAACGATGAAAGAGGCCAGACAGGCCAAGTTGGGTATTCCCCACAGCGAGGACCTGCTAATGGTTTTTTCCCCGATTTCTATCTCAACTAATTTGCTTATTGATTTGTCGTGTTTCATCAGTGTTTGATTGCTTATCGCATAGTGGCCAAGCGATTCCACTCCTGATCAACAAGACTGATCCATTGCAATCTCCATCTTCTTTCCATAACACACCTGCGAAATGATCAATTTCATCATTGGCGCCTGCATTAATCGGTTGTGGCCGGAACATCGATTCACTGTGGTCTTTTGTGTCGCTTTTTTCGACTTATGGCACAACCATATACGTGAAACGTTACGTGTCGCGGTAACGAAACAGGTTAATTGACTAAATGCATCATGATTTTTATGGCATGTTCATAAAATGTCTTACAGCATCATGATTGAAAGGTGGACGGTGATCTTCACCTTTGCATTCGTGGAAGAGAAATACGTTTTATTGGCACACCGAACAACAAAGCCAATGCATTATTTTAAATGTTTTACTTTAAATAAATTGCCAATTTTATCAGCTCAATATTTAAAGAAACGAACAAGCCGGAACAATTTATTTTATCAAACAATCTAAACTCACTGTTATTTTTGCACTAATTGCGTTTCCCTTTTCCCTTTCAGGGCGGCCCAAAACACACGTTCGATCCGAACCGGAAATCCCTCTTCCGGTATTGTAATTATCATTTTAATTGCTATTAAATCCTGCTCTAAAGCATTTTATCTGATTGGTAATCCCCATTTAGTAAAGTCAACCGCAGCTGAGCCGTAGCTCGTAGAAGGCAAACGTAAAAAAAGGCTTACTGTCCACCGAGAGAGAAAAAAGGGGAAAAGATGTCAAATCAAAACGAGGCTTCTCGGCATCTTGCCTACTTGCCCTTAGCCCAAGTGAAAACGTCTTAGGAACTATTGTTTTTTTTTCTTTTTGAACGTAAAAATCCCCCCCCATTTATTTGCGCACATCGGTTCCGCAACTGATGACGAGCACTGCAAACTCACGGAAGAGGATATGTACGCAACGCATTTCCTGGTCGCGCAAGGAGTTGTAACGCGCGTAACGAACGGTTTTAATGGGATTTTGATTGAATCTATTAAACGTTTTGTCGCGCCAACCAAAATGAACCGAACGAACGCACACACACTCCCTCTCCCTCTCTCTCGAGGGAATTAAGTGTGACTTTTCTCAGCCAGCTAGTAGCAAAATGGGGGAAAATGGAACGGGATTCAGGGGTTCGACCGACACCGTAATAGACCGTGACGAATGGCAAAAAGGGGGAAAACCGCGTGCAGGAGATGATGCGGTTAGGCGTCAGGATCAACGATGAGGTGACATCTGAAAATTTGCATCACAAAGCATCGCTGAAAACTGTTGTCCCTCCTGTTTTGGGATGGGATCAGCCTTGTTTTTTTTCCTTCCCTGGGCTGTAACGCTCGAGAATGGGAAATGGAAATTACTAAGTGATTAGGTATGTTTTGAGTCACATCATGTACGCTTTCAAAGGACGATCATGACTAAATGACTAATTATGCCGGGCTACGGTACAGTCAAAGCAGGGCAATCCATTTGATGGATCGTTTCGTAAGCGCAGTTTGTACAATCGAAAGGGATCACTTACAATAGCACAATAGTAACTGAATAATAAGTGGGTTGAGGGTAGATATAAATTGGAACTTCTTCTTTGTCAAAATTAAAAATTAATTGCAGTGTTCTAAAGGAGCAATTTTGTGGAGTATGCTACAGTTCATACAGCTATGAGTTTCTGTATTTTCCTGTGCATAAGAGGACCTAATGTGAAGGATATACCATATATTTTAGTCCAAAAGTTTAATTTTAATAATTTGCATCCTAAAATGGACGACATTCCTCAACAAACTCATCATATGATCAATAAATAGCATTGTCCTTTGGCGCTGTCTAAGGAATTAGAGCCCTAAACTGAATGACATAAAGTTAATAATTTGTAGAGTAAGAAGCTCTTTTCCAGATATATTTGCGCATAGTGTTGTGTCTTTAGCGAAAGAGCTACCTTAATCGCTCCTTTCACCTTACTGAGCGCGCACAGTGCGCTCCTTACAAAATATCAGGTAGCTCCGCACTGTGCAAAAAGCGCTCTGAAGAGCGCGATGTGCGATGAGCGAAAAGCGCTCCGAAGAGCGCGATGTAATAACTATAAGTTTTGCTAATATAGCATAAGTTTTCAATACATGTTTAAAAACTATAAGTTTTACAAAAAAAACAATACACCGCTTCTTTGTACTTGTAGATAAAAAGTTTCAAAATTAACATTGTGTTTATAAGTCTCCATTTTTGTTTTTTTTTTGTTTTTTTTTTATATAGAAAATTTATTTTACAAATTTTTTAATTTATTATAACTATCCCACTTTTCAAATAGCGCTACATTTGGCAAATTATTCATAGCGATATACATAGTTCGACAGGCTTCTTCTCGTACTATTTGCACACCGCACATCGCGCTCTTCGGTGCGCAATTCGCACTGTGCGGAGCTAACTCTCGCTCACCGCTCACTGAGGTGAGCGAGATGCGGTTCGCTCCGCTCTTTGAAAAGAGCTACTTGACCCAACACTATTTGCGCCTAATAATTCAATTAGGCAAGATGGATTAGATAGCTTGACTTCTACGTATATTCGAATTAGACGACCAAAACTACTAAGAACGTGATTTTATAAATTATTGTACGAGCACCACAGATCATTCCAAATACACAATGTTTAGATAATTTATTTTAAAATTAATTGAATTGAACACTAATTTTTGACAAAACAGGAAATATATCCGGACCGAGGAATAATGCTATTGTAAGGATATTTGAGAAGAGAACACATCCAACAGCCATTTGAACAATGGAGGATATTAAGGGAATCATCTTATATCATGTAGAAATTAGTCAACAGATAAAATCAGACATAAATTTGCAAAAAGAAGGCTTATTATGCGAGTCTAGTTCTAAACAAGTCCTAATCGGTCTACATCGTAGAGTCCAAATCGAAGTGTAAATCGAACTCAAGTGTTCAAAACTCCTCCACGAAGAAGAAAGCCCTAAAAGTAACCTTTTCCCAAAAGGTTGTGATTATGAAAATATTTACCATTTATCCATTTATAAGAGACCTTCAAAATTAAGCTGCAAAAGGGTGCCTCAAACACAAAGAAAAATACGGTAATTAAGCTACCTGTTTGTAAAGTTTAATAAAATTATAGCTCCATAATTTAATTAATAAACATCTAATCCTCCCTCAATTTAGCTCCAAAGCTTTTATTTTTCCGATTAATAAGGCTATGAAGAAATATCCTAACCCATTAACAACCAGGTCCGACATATGTACTTTAATTAATTTTGAACCGGGGAAAACTTCCAAACTTCCTGCACCAATTTAATCTACCCACACGAAAGCCCTAAACACCTAAAACGAGGGGGGCGCTATGGGGTATGGATGGAATCATATTTACACAGCAGAAGGAAAGGACATGCCTAAGGATTATTTACATATCACGTATGCTTTCGGTAATTAAATTTGCGTCCTATATCTTGGCTTAATTGGTTTACGAATAATAGGCACACACACACACAGAGAGAAGCCTAGCTCTACTGGTTGAATGAGAAAAGAACCGACGTAGGCTCATTATTAAACATGATTTAAAATTTAATTATTTAAAAAGAAAGATAAGACAGTTTTAAAGTAAATTTACAGTAAAACTTACTCTCAATTTATGTTATCTAATAAATAGTACGTAAAATCTCAAAACAAAAATGACTCACTGCTTCTCACCTTGTTCGCATGAGGATTTTTCCTCAAACGAATACGATCCCACAGTGACACTAACCGATTGGAAAGAAAAAAACAAAAAGCGCAATGACGCAGAATCATTTTCCACCAGCGAGCAAGCGAATGGCAACGTCGAACCCCTCGAACGTACAAATTCTCTTCCCTCTGCTGCAGAACTTTCGTTGCCCTTCACGGTGCGTCGTTTCGTCCCCTTTTTGGGCGAATTTTGTTTGCCTTTTCGACGGAACACATGTAGTTAAATTAAGAGGGTATTTAGGGAAGATGATACCGTTTAAACGCTTTCCACGCGTGTTTCCACTCTCACACACACACACAGAGTCAGGGACAAGAACGAGCGAGCTCTCGGAACGGGGGGAAAAACGACCAGTTTTCCTCCATTGCCCATGATCGACACGCTGCTTAAGGGGTGTTCTTTCGGGGTAGAGCGTCTAGAAGAATTCTTAACACGGTGAGGTTTCTTCGTCGAGCGTCCCATTGGGTGTCACCGCGCGCAGGGAAGAGCCCTACCGTCGATGAGGTTTTGCTCTCGTTCAGCCCCCCAATTAGGGAAATTGCATGATTATATAGCTGATACTAGTGACATGCTCCGTGTCACGAAGCAACCACGAACGGGGTACAGAGGGACAGATTTGCATTATGGGTGGCTAGTGCGGGTTGTGATAGCGAAAGGATAACAACGCTGGCCTGGCTGGGACGAACAAAGGATTTTCATTTCGCTGTTCATTTCGCTTGCCAGCACGTGTCGTGTGTCCGCACTGCTGGAGCGGATACGAACGGGATGATGATTCTCGTTATTTTCGCACCATGTTCAACCTCCCTTACGTGTGATAGGAGTGTGTGCAGAGTGTTTGTTTTTTTGGGTTGGTGGTGTTTTCTTGCGTAAAACTATTAATGCTACACACTGGGTGTTGTTGTTGGGTATTCCGCTGGGAGAAATATTGGATTACGTACGGAAACGTAGTGGTGCTGAATAAATTTGTTCCATCATCATTTACTAGCGTTACAAATTATTTCTTCACTTGATTTTGTTTAATTTCTTCTCATCCTTATGTGTGAGTGAGTCCAATTCCATTTTTTTTTTTTTTCAAAAATGACATATTCAAAATACATTCCTAACTCTTATAAATATTATATCCAAAGAAGGAATGAAGCTATTGCCACACTATTCCATCCTAGACGACATGCCAGTAAAACATGACTTACGCATGCTACGCAAAATCCCACCTAATGCTCACAAATCCCCTATTTGACAGAAATCCTTACAAATCGAACCACATTTAAAAAGCAAAACTTCCCGATCCCGATTCTGCAAGGGATCAGGCACCTTCAGGATAACAAGCGGCAAACGGCGGCAACACAAATCGGTAGCTTGCGGAGTGTCCCAAACTCAAAGCTGTCAATCAAAGGTGCTAAAACCCCTCAATTGAAAAACATCCTCACCCAATTACCCAATTTGTAAACAGTGGAACCACAACCATGGAATAGCCGTTCGCCTATTCTTCCCTTCGAAAAGACATCCCTCTTCCTTTGCTGCGTGGTATGTTCGTATGTCGTGCGTGTCCCCTGTTTTTACCCAAAACCAATCCACACGCAAAAGGGGTTGGCCATCCGAGGCCAATGCTTCTGAAGGTTTTTAATTCAATTGACCACCGTGGCACCACAGGCGCACAGACACTCGGGAAGAAGTAAAAAAAAACCGACCACCATGTATCGACCAAAAACGGAATCCACCCCGCTACCGAACCAGACGGAACGATCAAAATCCCATCGATTATCCTTTCCAAGCCTTTCCATTTCGATGGATGGTTGTGGTTGTTGAAGGTGGTGATGGTTGTGGTTCTGGTTGCGACCGTGTGGCGTCGTAAGGACTGACCCTACTCCCTGCTCGCATGCTTATCTTGCACGTACGTGGGTTTTTTCTGTCTGTCCAAGTTTCTGCATTTTTGCAAGTCGTTCGTCTGTCTTCAAGCCTAGGTCTAGAAGGGGTCGTTTGATTAAAGAAGAGATTTGTCTCCAAATGCTCAACAAATCGAATTCCGGACCGGATTGATTGAACTTTTATCTTAAATTGCCGTTTTTACTAAGAATAATGAATTTCTTCCAGATTTATTGACGCTCTCATGTTAACAGACATCAATTTTGGGGCTGTTTTGTGAACATGGATCACAATCGATACATAAACCATAATTTAAAACATATCACAACCAACCAGAAATGAATACAAATGTTGCAGTTTTATTGTCTTCCATATATGGGAGCACTTTAGAAAAATTGGTCTAAAAACAAAAGTTGGGCTCCTCAATATCCCCGGAGCAATTCTAGCTATCAACTCGCAATAAAAACACACTCTGGTTGGTTCATAACAACCGTAACCAAACCCGCTGATCTAATATCAATGATTTATCGCTCATACCGCACACGGTTTATAGGCTGTAAAGCTGGATGATTGAAAATCCTGCAGTAACCCTACAGCCCAACCAATGCGTTTTAGCGTTTCGGGCTACGACAAGGGGTTAAAATGTATCCCACGATTGTAGACATTTCTCGATCGGATTGCGGTTGTAACCGCCAATCAGAAAAATGTGTTACCCTCTCAAAATAAGCGTTTTGCAACGGCGGAGGGCGAGATATGGTTGACTTTTTGGAAAAAACGCTTCATTTCCACCCATTTCCCAGCTGCCTAGTTATGATTTTTATGAGGTGCAATAGATGTCCGGTAAAAGGGCCGGTAACCTACCTTCACTTGCGACTCGGTCATACCGAGCGCGTACGCCAGCTTGGCCCGCTCCGGTCCGGCCAAGTACTTCGTCTGCTCGAACGTCTTCTCGAGGGCGAATATCTGCTGACCGCTGAACGTTGGCCGGGTGTGCTTTTTCTTGCCATCCTTGTCCTGGGCGTGGTGACTCTGCGACAGGCTGGCGGACACTGGACATGGGATGGAAGAGAGGAAGAGAAAAACAGTGTCAGCAAAAGTGCAAACCATTCCAATGGTGGGACATTAGAATCCACGCTCCACGCTAGAGAGGGAAGATAATTAGACGTGTGTCTGGACCATACGGTGGAGTCCGTCCCTATATTCCCCAAGCATCGTTCCGATAAGGGGCTTCCGAAATATGGGTGCGACGGTACCGAAGCAGCTGTCACCGACGTTGTACAGCTCGCAGACCGCACCGGGAGTTTACGTGCGTCGCATTCACAAACAGCTTGGCCGTGTGCGTCTTGTTAGCAAGGTCGTTACATGCTTCTCGGTATTTTAAGATTATTGCTTACCCACTACTGGTGGCATATTTTGGAGCATTTTATAACTTCATCTCGGTGCTATGGGTATGCCATTGTTTACCTTTTTGTTACCACACTCCTGCCGTTTGGGGATAGCTGTCAAATTACATGCCACAGTGACAACCACTACATACGCGTCAAGGCTATGATATTATTGGAAGAGGGCATGCGTATCCTTTTTGTATATTTTTTGCAGAATTCTCTTCATTTAACTAGTGGAATTTATTGTTTTATTATTTATAATTCTAAAGCTAAGACACTAATCAGTGATTCCAAAAAAAGATTACTTATTACCGTTTTAACATAATTATTATAACCAATTGAAGCAGAATTTGAACAATTACGGTAAAGTAACATTAAATATTCTATTCATTTAGTTGCGCACCTGTTTCAAATCGGAGTCAAAGATTTGAACAATAAATAGCTTAAACGAATTATATTTACATAATTATTCTTTATAAAATAAAAATCACGTAAATACTTAATCCCAATTTAGTAAATTGGAAAAATAACCGAAATATTCCATGTAGCACTTCTATCGTTTCATTTAGTTTCAGATTAATTTAGCGTGACCAATAATTTAAAGAACATAAGACTAAAACACCTCCAAATTGATAAACAAAACGATTAACACATGAAGTTGACCTAACATAGACAAACTTTTTAAACAAAATCCCCCAAAATTACTCATAACTGGTTTTATTCTATGACTCTATACAATTTTCATTCTGAGAGGTCTTGGCCCACCATTCATGGCATGAACTCGAATTTACTCCCAACATGAGAGTCAGTCCTGCGTACGGGTTTTGATTACTTTTTGGTTACTAAATAAATAATTAACATTAAAACACTATTGATATGCTTTAATTATTTCAAGGAATAAATATATTTAAATGGGCGTGGATTCATAGCTGCCAGAAATAGGATTATAAGTAGATATTAAATCTAGTATTTAGTGACTGTTGAACCCAAGAGCTAGACAAACCTTTAGTAATAAATTTGGAATTGGAACCACTGGTGTAGATCATTCGATCCTTACACAATTCAGGATAATAATGGCTTTAACACATTATTATTTTTTAATCCTTTTGAAAAGAGAATAACCCAAGCCGTGCTGGTTCTGGAGGACAGTTTTTAATTCAGATCCGACCAGCGTCAAGTAACGAATGGTGCAAATCGTTACATTAAAGCTGCTACAAATCCTTTAAATCTCATTTTTCACCACAAACACGCTACAGAACAGGGCCAAACGAACAACGGTGTTCCATTTTGTGCCAACACACGGTGAAAACAGTCTGTGTCAATGGGCGCGGAAAAGGAAAAGCCTCTCGTAAAGATAAACACGCAAAAAAAAACAAGGGCACGGAAAAAAGAACCACGTGGGTGCCGGAAACAAATTGGCTAACAACGAGAGAATTCCGACGATGATAGCCGCGTACGACATTTCCCTCTCCGGGTAAGCTTTAGGCCGTTGATCAGAAACGCAAAGACGATGATGACGATGGTGGTGACGATGATGATGCTGTTGGTTGTATAGACCGTTCGGTTTATATGGAGAAAAAATCACCACAAAATATCGTGCGCGCCAAAAGTGGTCACAGCTGGCAGGCAAAGAACAGGATACGTTTTTTTTGTTGTATGTATGTATATTGATGAAAGTAGAACACATTTTTCTGTGTTTGTGAGGAATAGAAATATCAATGTAACTTATTAGCTCATTCTAGAAGTCATAATACATACAACAGAAGCGTTAAACGGATCAATTTTAAGGAATAAACATCAACACAAACAAATAAAAATGAAACACAATGTGCCTTATAATCCCCAAAAACAAAACATATTCGTTTCAAAGTGCTACAAAGCAGCGGCATATTGGTGTGTGTTGAGCACTAATTTGTTGCAACCAATAAGCGGACCATTTTTGATCGCTCCAACAACACTCACCCGCTGGCACACAATTAATCATGAGCATCACACTAATGATAGTCGAAACCAATTTGAATACAGCGTAAATAATGTCGCGTCTGTTTTGCGTATCGCTTCTAAATGGAGTGATAGCTGCCACCGCAGAGTGGAAGCCATTTTATTTCCTGTTTTGTTTTTTTTCCGCCTCCTGTACGCTTGTTCCTTGTATTCTGTACTTCAGCGCGCTGACAGTGATACATTGTAAATGACGTAGAGCTGTTGCTGGCAGTGTCGCGAAACACACACACACAATACGCCACGGCGAAATAGAGAATTAATATCTAAAACTAATGAAACTCTAATTAATGTCCCAAAAGCCTCGTTTCCTCTGTCTGATAGGCCAATCCACAGTCCGATACATAGGCACAGTGCCGAGTGGAAAGCGTGGAAAATTATATCACACAAAACGCGAGCGATTCGGAAATGACATCCACCCCCTTTGTCCACTTCTCCAATACCCGCCTCCTATTTCCCCGGGACCGATGGATGGACGGATTTCACGGGAGGGAATGGAATATAATTAAAGCGAAATAATTATGCCTATGACATATGAACGTTGGCCAAGATAATGAGAATCCGGCATGCCAATCGGGGGGAGGGAATGGGGCAGGGGGGGTTGTTTGAGCGCGGCCATTATTGCACAACCGAATGTGCATTCAATGGTGTACGTTTGTGGTTTGCGCACACAGTATCTGATCTGCAAACCCTCCCCCGGTTTGGTGTGGGTGGATCGGTTCGTATGTCGTACGTCACACCGAAGGCATAAAACATCGATTCGGTATAATTATAAAATAAACGTAACATTTATTACAATTAAAACTACATAGATGCAAGATGGGATTGTGATAGTAATTAATTGATCCGAGTATCGCTAGACAGTGAGCGCCTTTCGCGGTTGTGGAATTCAAAATGTGCGCGTTCGTATTGGTGATCGTGAGTGAAAAAGCATTTGCAACATCGCAAACACATGACATCTGCGATAAGGAAATATTGAGAATCTAGATGCGTTACAAAGATTTATCATGCGACAGTTACATGATTGTGCGACTTGGTTAAATTTATGATATTACTTAATTGGATTCATGTAAAATATTATGTTCAATTTTAATAGAATTCATAAAATTAGTTGAATAATTAGAATTAAACTATTTGTTGATAGAAAAGCAGCAAAGCAGCTTTAAATCAACTCAAACATAAAATCACGCCACGCTCGTAGCATATAAATGTTCCCAGCGTTATTTCAATCCCATCCCATCTTACCGTACCCGAAATTCGAACTCACCCGTTTGTGCCGTGCAACGACAACCCAATCGGAGACCGCTCTAAGGACTGGATTAATTATTCATATTTCCACCATTTTAACCAACCATTTGTATGTAAATTTTTACTCCTTCTTTCGCAAAACCCTTTCGCTTTCCGGCAAAAAAATCCATAAGCCAAAACAATCTGAAGCGAAACCCCTTCGGCGAAATTGGGATCGGGACCCTTGTGAGTGGAGATAGCACCCATTCCAGGGAAGAGCAGTAGTAGTTATTATTGGTGGAATAAAAGGCACGCCAAGGGATGCGTTTTCGGGATGCGAGGCAATTAAAAGCGGCAATCATAATTAAAGTAATGAATGCGATAAATATATTTTACCCTAGACGCATCACGCTCTCCTTCGTGAAGCACCCGTGTGTAGCAAGATTGTAACCTGTGCAAACGTGGAGAAGCAGAATGTGTTCTGGAATGGAGCGCATCGCTATGGTCGTAAAATTAATTCCCGGACCACTATCACTTTTTTTTTTTTTTGGGGGGGGTAGCGCTATCGAATTTATCGATTTATGATCTGCTGCATGACCACCTAATCACGTATATAAAAAGGCCAAATGTAACGTCTGCCGTACTGATGGAGTGCAATCCGTACGATCGGAAGGCTAAACCAACTCCATCAATCTACTGCCTGCTATAGCCACTCGAAATGGCCAATCAAAATGTTTTGCCCATTGCCATTTGGGGTCTTGTACACACTTGCCCGGCCAGTGTCCTAGATGGACTGGACCACGGCAAACTGTAGCGAAAGAATGTTTGACCAAAACATTCGGACAAACCATTACAAATGGGTGATAATTCTTTTACGACCATTACGGGGGTCGCCCATTCTTAAGAGAGCAATTTTATGAGCTTTTGAACGGGGAGGGGGAGCGATATAATTAGCTTAGAAAACGAAACACACGTCCAATTGACCGTTTGGAAGGAACAGCCCCATCTCCAAGACATTATCGATGAATACAGTTCGATTCGATTTCTTCTTCGGGTTATGATGATGATGATGTTGCCGACCCAAACGGCGCTATTGTTTCACCCGTTAGCGAACTATTCTAGCATGTCGGTTGGTCCCCACTGGCAGCGAAAACAAATCAATTTTATGATCCACCCTGTACGCTGCTGGAATGCTGGGAGCTATTTACTGAGGCCACAAAACAGAGCACCGAAGTGCAAACATTTGCACAAAAGCAGCAGCAGCAGCAGCGAGGACATCAATTAAGGGCTGTTTTATTTCATGTTGAATGGTTATTATGTTGCCATAATTTATTGTTTCCTTTGTATGATGTCCGTAAGTGCGTAGAGTGCATTAAAACAATTGTTTACAACTCTAATTAGTAATTAAAATGTGTTGTTTTTTCTTCATTAAAATCTTGTAAAAGTAGAGCAAATCCTTAAGGAGCAACTTCCAATGTCACTCACTCACATTTTGGTGACCACAAACATTGGACGAGTTTTACTGGGCACATCCCTGTACGGTGTGGCGTGTAAAGAAGCTGTTACACCTAAGCATCACCCCTGTCCAAACATCATTAAACAGTGTAAAGTAACTAGAACGATAATGATAACGATAATCACCGGGAGCCTGTCTCGCTCTCTCTATCTCCCCACACTCCCACAAACAAACAGTGGTCCGATTCCAAGGAGGTTTACGCGTACGGAACGACGAAACACCCATTAAAGTTAGCGGAAGCGGCGTTCAAGTGAGCCATAAACATAAAAATGCTATATTAAATCCCAGCCCAACACCAACACCTTGGCACCAAGAGATACGATACGATGCTGCGTCTGATACCAACAGAGTGTATCAGCTGTGGAACAATGTCGTCCTGCGTACACAATATGTTAAGCGCACCCGACGTCAACGAGTGTTCCTTCGCTTAAAGCTGCCAAAGGAACCAAAAAGAATTCCAGCGTTCGGTAGCATCAGTCAAGCGGTACCATTCTGCTGCATAATGGCCAGCAAATGACGCGAAATACTGCGGAATTATAACATTTAATGATCATTAGTCTGGAACATCTCGCAAAAAGGGGGATAGATGGAGGGAGTGACACTCGACAGAAATTCAAACCATCATACTCGCCTTCAGCCTAATGTCAGCTCACACGACTAGCGAAAAAACAGCTTACTCGCCTATCTCTTTCTTTGTTGTGGTCGTTGTCAACCGGTGCTGAACGCTGTATGGGCACGTCAACTTCATCATCAGCGTAGGACGATCGGCACAGAATGGCACATCGCCGGGGTTTTTTGTTTCCGGCTGAGGATGCTAGCCACGTCATTATCGACAGATGGTGCTTATTATATTAACGACACATCACGTGATGTACTCCCGACATTACATCTCCCCGTATCAGGACGTATGCAGGGTCTTCATCTTCAAGGTTTGCCCAAAAAAAAACGTCAAAAGTTCCAACAAACTCGTTTTTGGTTTGGTTTTTCTTGGATGATCAGTAACAATGAATACGAGATCTACGTGATCTTCGGGATATTTGATTAATAATAATATATAATTCGATTTCTGGCATCTAACTTAATTAAAAGATGTGTTATAAAATTAAGTACGTTTGTAACTTGTATGTAAAAACAGATCTTCTATGTCTGCCCTCCCAGATTCCCAGCGGGAGCTTGTGAATAAAAATCCTTCCAAAAGCATTCTTCCACATACATTCTTGCACATCGATAAAAAGGGGAAAATCCTTACACAAGCACATACGTACACACTCACACAGAATAGAGTTGGGAAAAGCGAACACAGAACGGCAACGGAACTGCAGTTATCTCGCTTGCACAAGAAAACGCTCCACACAGCATCATAATCATCATCCCCGCTTACAGAGTGTTCTTATACACTACAGCTTCAACCCTCCAACCGTTCCGGACAGTAGCAGGCGGCTACACATACACATGCTACCACCACAGCTAACACTGTGTGGGTGATGTTTAAAACCGATCCTTCCTCTCAAAGCTCCCACCACCCAGTTATGGCGCGCTCCAGCCAGGATTTGTACTTTTCCCTGTTTTTTCCCCGTCGAAAGGTTTGGGGATGGTTTTTTGAAGACTCCCTGATTGGATGATTATGGCAGCAACATCATTATGGCCCTCCCCCTACCCCCCTCCCCTCCCGCGGTATGGGTGAAAATTCGTCTCACACAGCTGTGTGCAGAAGTGTGTCAGCATCGATCTCAAGAACACAGGCGAGAGATACTGAATCTTCACCACTATTCACCGCCGTTTTATGTATATTTATGAGGGCAAGCTTGGTCGGAAAATGAGATTTCTTTCTCCTGCGCTATCAGCTGAACTCGTTGTGTCTGTGTACGTACGCGGCGGCAGACTTTTGGAACCGTCGAGACCTGTAGGAAAACGGTAACGGAACGGATCCTCATATACAAGCTTGTGCATGATACAGTGAGTTTTCTTTGTTTTCTTCGTGTTGCCCATGTTTAGCGAATGGTGCAAATGTTTCATTTATTTATGAATGTATTCCATTTTTCTTCATCTCCATCCCTCCCCCCCCCCCAAAAAACATCCCCCTTTCGCCATTCTATTTTCCACACAATCTATATTTTCTAACACGTGTCTCGTTCCATTTTCATCGCTTTATTGCAGCAAGCGCCCCAAAAGCGCCCCAACTGGCTGGCAAACATGCCCGAAATACATATTTTTCGGCCTTCATTTTCACCCATAGAAGCACACGCACACATTTCCATAGGCGTACTGAAACGGCGCCATATAATATGCGTTTATGGTCATCAAATTTAAATCGAATCTCATCAACAACATCCTGATGGGCGGACCGGGGAGGATTCTAATATTTTTTTTATACTTCTTAGCCACTTCAACGCATAACGGCATAAAAGCCGACCACCGACCCGTGTTCCGGAGCATGCTGTACGGTGAGGAATAAATGATTTGATGGTGTTTGAAACACTAGACATAGTTGGACGCATTGGACGCGTCCGTGGAATGTTCGAAGGAACACTCGGCCCCAAACACCCGTGTTTGGGTGTATTTTTGGGTCCGCGCATAAATAAGGAAGAGACATTTTGTTTCGAAAAAATAATCAACAAGGTATTTATGAACAAGGCTCGGGTCCGAGAGGATACTGCTGACTCACGGGACGAAATAATGATGATGCTAGAAGTATTAATGTGGCTGTAGGTCAGGGATTTGGGACCAGTGTTTTGAAATGTTTTGTATTTAAGAGAGCAACAAAGTCATTTTTTCTTTACTTTAATACTTTAAATTGAATATTTTTTTGTAAATAGTAAATATATTTTTTTATATAACATACAATAAAGAATTAACAGGTTTATGGATAAAATGATGAATCCAGCAGTAATTACTGTGCTCTCGGTCAGTGATCAGGAGAGCGATTTGATGTGTTTATTATTGTTTAAGAGAAGAGAACATTTATTATTTTCTTTGTTTATGATATTTTTTAAAATAAAACTGATCATAAAAATCATAATAAACAATATTTAAATAATCTCAGGGAACAATTTATAAGAAAATTATTTTTTTGTTTTTCAATAACTGAAATAATTATATGCTCTAGGTCAGAGATTGGGGAAATGTTCACAT
>AXCM01002964.1:0-26810 GCA_000473375.1 Anopheles culicifacies
AACCAATAAGGAAATTTAACATATTACTTGATTTCGCTTCAAAACGTCGCTTAAAAAAACTGCAAAAGGTTATGCATACCTGTTACTTGGCTCGTCCATCAATGGCACACCCTTTGCTGATGTGAGAGTAGATTTGTGTTTCTGCATGTGGTTTAGTGTCCCTAGTTATTCTGGAAAAGTTTTCCACCTTAAACATACTGATCGTTCGCAACCAGTATCAGCTGTCTACCGTGTGCGACAACAAAGCTGCTGCTCCGCTGTAAATTTGCATAATACGAGTTCAGCAAAGCCCATGTGCCATACTTCTGCCAGCGAAAGAGATAATAAATTTATGCACATAATAATTACCGAAAGTACGTGTCATAATGTAAATAAATTTTCTATTTTACAAAACCTTACCTCGCTTGTTAGCTGTAGCTGTAGTGCTGGATGTCGACCGACGTAGGCCAGACTCGGCCAGTGGAACCAACCTACTACCATTTCGGTTCGGTCAACCTTTCAAAGGGTACAGCCTTACGGCCATTTTGCTGCTGAGACCATACACTACCTTTGGTCGGTAGAAAATATCGTTTGAATAACGGTAAAATAGTTAGTCAAACAGGAATGTCTTCCATTGCCGTACCTTTCGTGTCGTTGCCCCGTTTTGTGGCAGCAAAACTTTTCCGAAACATTTCCGCACAACACAATAAAAGTAGGCATCATAATCGGTTTAGCGCATTCTAGATATCTGCCTTGTGGTACACAGCAATGCAAAGCCACACATGAATTTAAATCATAGCATTTGGATGGCGGTGGATTTGAAATTCTCCAACACCTGAAACGACAATGGGTAAGCGGACTTCATAAATACTCTATTTCCGTTTCTATGAAGTAAGATGAAGTAGGGGTACATTATGCGCCTAAGAAAGAACCATTTCATACGAAGCAAGTTAAGATGTATGAATAAAGTTCCTTGAGAAAAAGTAACGCTTTATTGCATTATATTGCTCAGTTTGAAGCACTTTTAGGATTTAATGTTTTTCTTTCGAAAGTCACTTTTCTGTGGGAAAGCAGGCTCGATGGACCAGATTGCCAACAGTTATTACAACGTACTCGAACGATAAGGCAGCAACAATCCAATTGCAAACGATAGAGGATAAGCTCAAACATTCTTTCAAATAAATGGAAATAAATAGCTCTATAATTCAAATGTCGATACCCGATTGAATAGATCGCCCGGTACAAGATGGTACTACATGGCGTTTATACTTTCTGCAGCCAGCAGAACACATTGAAGTTGTCCGAGAAAACGAAAAAGAAACACAGAGGCACTTCATGAAATGTTCTCGTTAGCTTAAAACAGCACACTCCACTAGCTGCACAATGGTCGGTATCGTCGATGGATAGTAACGGTACCGTTGAAGTGATGCCGAAAATGGCATGCATTCATTTTAAACGATGAAAACCAGCTGCTACAACAGCCGTTCCGTTGGGCAAAATTCGGCATTGGACACGTGGCTCAAAAACGTTGGCTCGTTTTATAAAGTACTCCCAGTGGTAGCTATCGGACAGTGCCGGGGGCCATTTTTCACTAGCTGCAAAGTTTCGTTTTCTTAGCGCTCTGCAGGGACTGCCAGGAAGCCAGGAAGTCTCGATCAGCACAGAATAACTTTCGTTTCACAGCTAGGGCAAGGACAGCAACGGTTGCAGCTGGAGAAAGCGTAAATTTGTATGCAAATAATGCATTTTCATTTTTCATCGGAAATGCACCTCTAGCGCCTAGGACGGGTTGCATGGAAGAATATGAGCGAAGGAATCATCTGTGGATTGCACGTGGACCTAGGGTGTCATCTATTATTCAAGCTTGATTTTCGACTTTTCATTTTGCAAGTTTGTTTGTTCTTTGTTATCATTAGAAACGATTTAAAAGCAGGAAATAAATGATACGGACGGATATGTTTAAACAGCATTCTATAGTTTGCTGCCGTTTGCCATTATCTGACGAGTGGCTTTATTGACAATGATCCACTTAATTTTAGAACAATGATTCATATTTGTGCAATTACGTTTCAAAGTTTTACGAGAATTGTTACTAACAGCACACGCGAATTTACTATTCTACCGTACCTGTAGCATTTCCCACTGCTGAGCAAACACGTTAAGTTATATGCGGACAAAAGCTTTCTCGGCTAAAATTTGAATGATGCATGTTCACTCGAGCAGTACCCGCAAATTGACATTATGTGACCACAGAAAACATTATCAATTAAATCCGCCATGCTCGACCGGCTCACTGTGTACGCCGGTGCTGGTTTCGCTAAGCTCGATGTCACTTGTTCGATTACGAGCGAAGCACAATAACGACGACGCGTGGTTAATATTTGATTAAAACATGCCCTCAAATCAACGGTTGCTGAGTAGGTTCGTTCCGTTCGCTTCAGTTCTGACACGGCATCGGCGGAAGCTGTGCGGTTGAGCGGAGGTGGTGATGCAATTATTCAGCAGGATCTTCGTGTGCATCGGTGTGCGTGTGCCCTAGATCGTTTGGACATTAGCGTAACTATTATGCAGGGCTTTGGGCGACTGTACTATCAGTCGGGCGAGACACACTGTCGGGCGTAAGCAATTCAACGCTGCGCATTGTCTCACTCCCTAGCGAGCCGTTCTTCAGCAGCGGTGAGCTCTGGCCCGATTAAACATAACGTTGATAGTTCTCTAACCTATGAAGACCCCGCCAAAGGAAAGGAATTCTGTTTATGGGTTGGCCTTTCCTAGCTCCCGGCCTCTGGGTGCCAGCGTCCTCACATGAACACATATCCGAGTACGAACCTTCTCGGAACCCATTCAGGATGCTCCTCCAAACTTGCCTCTAATGAGTTTTACGATGACGCTAACGCTCCCGGAGACATTGGACTACCTTTGCACAAAGCACAGGGCGCACAGCAGCACTCACACACCCACACATGAACGTCCTCTCCATGTCGTGAGCTGAACTGCACCATGGTATCGTTCGTATCGGCTCTAATTAGAGCACTCAGCACGAACGATTGCCGGCAAAGATTGTGTATGCAATGTAGCGGAAAATTAGATATGAGCAAGATAACGGACCATTACAGAGCTATTATACGTTTGTTTACTCTCATTATCCCGTGTAGTTTTGTCGACCATGCCCGCATTAGAGCCATGCTGCAGGAGAGTGTGTGTGGGAGAGAGAGAGATTGTAAGAGTTTGGTTGGGCATACAACATCATTATGTTGTGAAGTATATGTGTGAACCAAGAGCATCAGCGTTATTATCAGACAGAAGGGATTTTCAGATGTGCGCTAAGGTTGCAGCTGCTTTGCAGAAGTTAAAGTTTCTTCCCTTCCAACACTGGACCACTGCAGGGTCAAGCATCTTGGCATGAGCGTACGTACAACAAAGAAGATGCATCATTACAATGAACTCTTGACTATGAAGAGTATTCAGGGAAATCAATTCCAAACTTTGTGGCAAATGAATAGTAAGCACACGAACGCAACACATTTCTTGGGAAAAGTAGTGTAAAAATTTTGGTTTAGACTTAAAAGACGTTAAAACGTTTCAAAATAAGTGCGATTTGTAATTATTTGTCGATTTTGAACCAGCAAAACAAAATTCTAATTAATTATTATTTTATTATTGCAGATGGTATATGAGAATATAGGTATATGGGAATAATATTAATATATTATTAGCTCCTGAACTAACCTCGCATGATTGTTTAATATAATATTTGATATAATCAATAATGCAATCTGTATCGCGATGGGTATTTAAAAATGGTAACAAACTTACTTTACAAGTTAAAATCAAAAAACCTACCCTTGCAGAAAACCCTCCAACCGCTTATTGAGCTTTATGATGCTCTAAGCCTTCTCCCTGGTGTGTTGGTGATTTCGCGCGCTATTTGATATCACACCTTCGCCTAACCCAGGGGGATGGTCGGTAGGAAAAGAAAAGACCGCTCATTAAAATGCAAAATTATTTTCCGTTGTCTTTCCGGCGGGCGACCCTTAAAGGGTGCAGATATGCCATTCTTACGAATATCTACGTGCCGCTTTATGCTCTCGTTAAATTTCTGAATGTGATACTGCGAGCGCGCCGTTTGCTGCGTTCCCAGCCATAATATTCCGGTTTTGGGTCTGATAAACAAGAAAGAATCACTTGAGAAGCATCAAAACCTTTTGCTGAAATGAAAGAAAAAATGTCAGAAAAAAAAGGTTTTTTCTACCTCCAACACACAATGATAGCTAGGTAAAGTCGTTGTGGCAAAGTGAAGAACCGGTGCCGTTTATTCGTACGGACACTGTTACTTCACGCGGGCAGCTTTATGCCATGGACCGTCGTTATAGAGCACGAAGACTAGCCGCACGGTACGGAAGAACCATTTTCAATGCAATTTCAAGTGTCTATTTTCGGACACCGAACGATGTTTTTAACACGGCCTGTAGGGTGATAACGCCAATATACAGAAAGGAAGAAAAAAAAACACACACACACACACAACAAAATAAACATCTTCCCGAGTACGGTGTTTGATGGAAGGGATTTTTATTTTTTCTACCACCTTTCGTGGTTTTCGCTGCTGTGTGAACAACTAAAAGAAAGGTAGCACAGAATGTGTACAAAAGGTTCTTGGTGAGGGTTTTGTTTTCGTCTAGAACCTTTTTGATTTTCGTTTGGGAATTAAAAACCAAACAATAAGTTTTAGGTGATATAAATGTTTAATTTTGTAAAAAGCACCGCAGGTTAATTGGCATTTGAACCAATTAATTTTACACCTTCACGTTAATGGAGCGAAAGATTGGCTAAGTGAGTTTTGGAGTGGTTTTAGAGCGGGTATGGAATGAAAATAAATTTATCTTTTTCTAAATTCATTAGGCGATCTTTACAATTCCTTACTATAAGGTAACAATTCAGTCGTTACCATAAAGAAATCGTCGAGATTGGATTTAAGTACGACTTCAGTCGTGTGGAATAATAAGCTGATGCCACTAACTCACTAGCCCAACCCAATTTATTTTTTAATCTTGTTTTTTTTTTATTTTATAACGAAAATATGTTAATTTTAATCTGTACATTATTTATTTATTTACTTTTTTAAGGCATTTTGCGACATTTTCAGTTTTAATTCAGCTGACACATACAATAACTACAATGCATTTCCTCCTTTTTTTGTTTTCTCCCAGCCATGCTCGAATTATAAACGGGCAGAAAATAAGTGATTGTTAACTTTGAATGATTATCAATTGAAAGTGAAACTAAAACCAAGGACTTAGGAATGATCTAGTGTATTTAAGCAACAGAATAAGAAATGATTAAGTAAATAAATAAAAGTAAAATGAAAAAGAGGATTTTAAAATAATGTTAGACAAGTTGATAATAGAGTGGCAATGAGAAAAGGAGATAAGAGCAAAAGAAACAGATGATATAAAGAACAAATGATGAATTGGTTCTTTGTTCCATGTGTGCATGAATGTGTCGAAAATGAATAAAAATGAGACAAAGCGAGCATGACAAATGGATTCGAACCGTGAGTGATTGATTAAGTAAAGGTGTACGCTGAAAAGGCAAAAACAATTACCCTTAGTATGGTTGCTTTTGTAATGCCATTAACCGGTAAATGGTTTTGAAGCTTTATTGATTATTTTTATTCCTCAAACAATAATTCAACTTCAACCAGACCTGTTCTGTTCCCACCGCTAATTGATGCTATTGGAATCTGTCAATCGACTCCAATTAGCGGGTGATGATTTCGCGGTAAGTTAGCTCACATTCTCTACAAACGTAAGCTCACCGATACAAAATGAAAACAGTATCTATTTGCCGCGGGTAGATTATATTTTCGAACATAGTACAGAAAATAAAAATAAAACTGTTCATTCTGCTGCCCATTTGCTGGCAAAAACAATAAAGCTTACAAGGGTTATTTACTGTGCAAGTAAAGCGCAACGCGAACTAGCCAGACACGGGAAACCGGGTCCTGCCGGCGTTGGTAATCGATTGAATTCAATTAAAAAATCATTTCCAACGTCAACCACCATGCGTGCCTGCAAGAGACGCTTTCCACCGTGCAGTCCAGGCTGGAGTGCTGCCAACGCTCCATGCCACGGCTTGATTGGTGCAGGTGTGGCGGCGCGAAACCACCTGTGATTGGATCAGCACGAAAGTAAGCACAGTACCCAGCATGGGTCCCGTTTCCTTGCTCGTTCAAACCCATGGCCCGTACGGTTACGGTTGGCGAGCATCGATTTTTCTGTCTCATTAATAATGTCCGGTTTCCGGTTTCCCAGCCCTTCGGACCGGGTTTCATTTGGATAAGCGGTGCGCTCGGTCAGCATTATTGGATTGCACTAGTCAGATTAGAGAACACCCCTAGCCGGCTACGGGCCTTTCGTGCTGAGAGCTGTTGAAGCGCATGCTAAAGGGTACAATGAGTGCGTTCATAATTTAATACGATGATATTTATGAAACAAACAAACGCTAACTGTTGCTGCATCGAGGATGTATCGACAGAGCCATGGCATTAGGTGGTAGCCTAACCGGTATCATCGCAACGGAGCCACACACTTAACCGCCTCTCGGAAAGTGGTAGTACAAAGCGTACTTCAGGAGAAAAATTATTACTCACGCTTTGATATAATAATGGGCCCGCTGGATTCTGTGCCACTTAGATGTGTAGCCGCTCCGTTGACGAAAATCATGACAAATTCCATTCCGATCGACTCGATTGCTTACAGTGCCGTAACGACTTTTCGGTACGTTAGCTGCTCTTGAGCGGCCCACTCGTGCGATTGTTGAGAGTGTGTACGGTAACTGGGTGCGTGCACAAAAGAAGCTGCCTGCTGGTAAGATGTATACTCCCGCTGTGTGCCATCCAGGCGAAATGAAACGAGCCATTATTGAAAGCGGGAAGAAAGTATCCTCACCCGTGCCGAAGGTGCGGACCAGACTCCGATTTCGGACGGAATTCAACACTCGTTGAAATGGACTATTTTCCCCGTGGAACGTGATGTTGAAATGGCTCAATTTCTTTAATTTGGCGGCCAGCTACGAGCGATGGAAGTGTTCGTTTTACGGTATCGGCCCGGCTAACCAGCAGCAGGAGTGTACGCTTTCCCGAGAACCAATTTTATTAATTTGATTTTTTATGGCTTGCTTATGAGATCATGTTTGTTTCGTTTTCGACTGTAATGGCTTTGCGATGGGTTTGCTTCGCATTGCGCTCTTGTTTGGGTTCGGAAAATACTCGCAAATAAATGATAAAAAAAAAAAAACTAGAGTCATTTCAATCGATTTTTGTACGGGTTTTCGTGTAAGTTCTAACAGTTGAAAAAAACAGCTTAATGAAACATTTACTAATAATATAGTGAGCTTGCTATATCATTTTACCTTCCGTTTCCTGGATGGTAAAACAATCACTGTCCAAAAAGTCGCTTAATTTTTCGCATTGCAACATATTATGATTGATTATTTTCACAGACGAACCCGAAAACCTCCAGCTCCATGGGATGAGCTTTCGATCCAGTCCCATGATAAGATAAATATGATATCGCTCATTTATGCTACCCATAAAGTCAGTCCGCTGTTGCGCGATTCGTCGAAAATTCCAGCAGGGATCTTAGCGGGAACGATTTGCATTGAATGTGCGACTCAAGCCTTGGGATCACTTATAAACGATGTCCGCTTTCTTCACGAGAGGATTCCACTCAATGGCGAAGCATCCTCGAGCAGATCCGGTCGGTGAAACGGCTTAAACGAAAGTAGACGCGAGTAATAACCATGATGAGAGATTTGATCCGATGATGATGTATCAGCTCGACGACGGTTCTGCTTCGCGCCAGTTGGTTCGTCTGCATTTCCTTGTCCCATGCCGGCATAAAAGAGCGCACAGTTCAGATGCTGGAGGTACGAAAATCCGCTGCTGTCCGGGTAGGGATAACGCTGACGAGGATTTATCACGCTGGATCGCCTTGACGGAGTCATCCCGTGCACGAGCACAAACACAAGTCTGGGTCTGCCGGGGTTCGGAACGCTCACACTCGTGCGCGCCGCGTTGCGAAATAGGTGAAACGAAGTCACTGAAAAAGTCACATGCCCCGACTGCGTCATTGAGGTAGTCTGATTGGGTGTTACGTGCTTGAAGTATTGTCGGACGTGATTTATTGCTTTTCGAATGGTACGCGATGGAGTGAGCTTTTCACGGTCTTCACGCAAAGGGATGCCGGTACTCCCTGGCCTTTCTTTAGAAGTAAGCTCCCCTGAATGTAAGGGCAGACGACGCGCGTTACGACGCTTCAGTTAGCATAGTGATATTAAATGCGACGTTCGTCAGAATTAAGACGAGTTCTGTGTACCGGCCCTTGCCAAAGACGGCCATCGCAAGTTAAAGACGAGACCTTTCAAAATTGCTCCAAAGTTCCATGTTCAATTTGTTGTGGCCATATGTATGTGTGGGTTTGTGTGTGTCTTTGTACGGTGTTGGGCTTAAAGGAGATCTCAGCTGCCATTAGTTGGCGTGATTTATAATGTGTGTATTTGATGGTCCGTGCGCTTAAATTGGGCTATTTCATTTTTAATGGTTAAAAGCGAAAAGAGTTTTTCATGACTGAAGCATTTATTTCCCTTCCGAAGTTTCGTGAAAGGTGCCATAGCAGCAAAGGGATGGCAATTGATTGGGAAGGGGTTTGATTAATGGGAAACCAAAGAGAATTTTTCTGAAGGAAGTTGAACGTATACATCGTTGGTTAAAAGTGTGGATTGATTTTTATTTCTTTTCAAACGATTATCGGATCAAATTTGTACATGATCATTCATTTTATGGTTTAAGAGTTGTTTTAACAAGTTGTTGTGACTCAGTTGCAATAAACGTAACACAAATTTATACGGTTCAACAAAAAAATTGCATTAAAATTATAAAGCGATTTAAACAGCCTGAAAAAGGGTTTTACTTCATTCGCCCTAATGTATTGATATTACCAAGCTTTCCTTGTAAATTCAACCCAATTAGCATAGCCCAGTTTTGACAAAACATTGTGTTAATTATGGCACAATCAGCACGATTGCAGCACCTTCCGTTTGTGGTGCTAATTTTTCAATAAAACACAGTGAAATTGCTGTACCAGATTATTTTGTTGGCTTACGTTTGCCGGGCTCATTAATTCTGTTTTAGCACTCTTACGACAACGATAACGATTACCTGAAACAACCTCAAACGATGGCGAAAGATGGTTTGCATTGGCCGGAAGTGAAACCGCCGGCTTTTTCCCAGGCCATCGAAATTAGCCAGCAATATATCAAATTTATCCCCTTGCCGAGGCTCAACGTGAAAAATTCCCTATCCAGAGTATTCATTAATTTGAAATTCATTCCATGTTATACTTTTTCGTTTCGTTGTCTGTCACGGTCTAGGGCAGGGTACGGGTAGCCGCCTGCAGCGCCAGAAGCAAAAACCGACACAGAAAAGATAATAAATATTTTAACAATTTTGCTCGTGCAAATGAACGGGATGGGCACAGTTTCCACCGTCTCTTTAGGGACCTTCACTGGAGTCAACAGTGTGGAGCTTTCTACCGTGGAAGTGCAACTCAGGCTCAGAACCAAAAATTCAACTACGAAACCGTCTGCTACCAGTCTCGCTCTGCTTTTGCCTTGACGCGATCCTTCACGGTACGCCAGGGCCATAGCATTACGGGCGCTGCTGATAAATACTTCTCAAACCGGGGCTAGCCGAAAAGCAACCGAGCAAACTGAGTGAGGCTAAAAGCGAGACCAAAATCGAACGTATGCTTGCCCTAAATCTCGAGGGATTCGTACTCTTCGGAAGCATCGCCTTTTCACATAGCGCTTGGCCCGTGCCACAGCCCTGGCTCAATTTACTACCCCGACTAACGTTAGTGGAAACTATTTAAACATTTCCTTCCAATTTTCAACAGTTTCCACCGCTGTCCGCCCTTTTTCCACTATCGGTTTGCAGCGCACTGCAGCAAATGGAGCAGTTTCCGGTCATTCTGAATAGCTCGTGTGCCATTTGTATGTATTTCACCCGGGAAATTCTTTTTTAATTACCTCGCATGTCGAGGTTTTCCTTCGTTTACCACCGATGAATGGAAAATGGACTGGGCGCGCCAAGCATCGATTGCATTAATTTGACCGAAGAGCTGAGAAAATTCAAGAAGCTAAGCGTTGGTAAAAAGCTTTCCCGAAGCGGAATGATTTTATTTGATACTCAAGACATTTCTATGGTATTCGACGTAATGCACGTCGACAGCCGATGTCTTTTCAAAATGGTAGAGCATGAAATGAGACCCAAGGTGGGCCAAACAGCTCTGGGCTTTAGGTTTGCTTAATGAATGTGGTTCCTCAGTGGGCGACACGCCGATGAGAATATATTTCCTTTTACGAAAAGGGCTAACTGATTTATTGCAAAATACTAAGTTTGATAAACTAAGCTTAATTCTCAATAATTTAATGGAATTCTGACACCACAACCTTACTCATTTAATCAAACCTAATTGCTGATCACATTCTCAATGTTTTTTTTTTAATTTACATGTTTTCGACTACTCATATTTGTAGTATTCTTTTAATAATTTTTGACTTTTTAATTGATTATTTATTTATAACATTTGTTGAAAATGCTCAAGTTGCTTGTTTATGAATGTATTACATGTTTTGTATTCTTTAAGTCTCACTTTGATTTTTATGTCGTAATTAACTGTATGTACATAAATAAAGAATTAATTATTATTGGAAACACACGTCTGGATGGTTCGAGTTCAATCTTAAGAGTAAGGTTTATTTACAGGTATGTACATTATGTTCTATGATTCAGGCTGTACAAACGTCAACCAATTTGACGTTTGTTAATTCGCTCTGAAGTGTCAGTTCGATATACCAACAATTATTGCAATGTGTGATAAAAATTCTCAACTAATTTAAAAACAATTCTTCAAAACTATAGTTCGTTCCAATCGCTATCGGTATTTCAATACAGAGCTACGGTACTATGAACTTTAGACTTTCCTTTCATGGATCGTCTTTTACCTATAAAAACTATCCATACACACATTCGATACAGGATTGGGGTCCTTGCTTTGTGAACGACGAAATTTGTTGTTCACAGTTTTTTTCGTGAAACTTCTTGACTTACATCAAACATTCGGAATCATGCGCTTGTTTTTTTTTATCTTCCCACTCTGCTCGGCACGTGTGTGAGTATGTGCCATGCTTGCGGAGATTGCCCGTCTTTCGATGAGTTTCGCTTCAATGAAGGTTGAAATTTATTCGCAATTCTCTTCCCTCCGTGTTGGTTGCGCCTCCATGCGCCTTGCAAACATGATAAATGGGTTACATTTATCATGTAGTGTATACGTGTAGACTCAAGGATAGCTATCGAATTTGTTCGAAACTAGACTGTTGAGTAGGGAGGAGATTTTTTTTGTTTTTAGTTGCTTTCGAAGAGAAATGGCTGTAGCGTAGCATACCGGTAGCAAAGATTACCTGGAACGAGTAAATTTGTGTGTTTCAAAAAGTTTTCCCGAACGTGTTTTATTGCAGTGTGAGAGGAAAGTTTTTCCCCCCTTTTTTCGATAACCCTTTTTTTCGATTCCAACTCGCTTATTCTAATCTACTTTCAGTTGTACTCCGTTGCTCATCTATCTTGATGTCTTACCTTTTGCAGGCCGTGTTTCACGTTGCCGGAGGATACAAATTATAGGATACTGCGTTCCGGTGTCTTCACACACTATTCGCAAAAGGCGCAGCACCATGGGGCCGAGCACGGTTCGATCGTGTGCGGACATCGTAAGCATACTGCTGCTCACTGTGATACACACGGGGACGATGGGCTGGAAGCTGGATAATCGAAACATCATGTACACTAATCAGGACATCTCGTACGAGTGTCCAATCAACACCATGTGCCGATGTGCGAGTTTACCGAACGAAACCGCACTCCTCGAGATCAACTGCAACGAGGTGTCACTTTACAAATTTCCCGGTAAGTTAAATGGTCTTTCCCTATAGATTCACCATGCCCAGGGGCACCTAATGCTTAATTCGAAATAAAATGCAGTGTTTGTATTCAAAGCGCTGGGACCATTTGCACTGAAAGGAGCTAGAAACAACCGTTTAAGATAACATTTTAAATGCAAACAAACAACAGTTTGTGGCAAAGTCAACTGCTCTCCGAGACAGCTTCTCAATTATTGTAGCCAATGTTTATTCATCGCACTCTGCAGGACACGCTGGAAGATTTGCCGATATCCGGGTACCGGGCAAGGCTTGCCAGCATGATTGTGTCCCCTGTGTCGAACCGGCCTGACATCGTGCGTATCGAAATTTTATTGAAGAATAAATATTGACCTTCAAGCGTAGTTTGCTGTCACTGGATCCAAAGTGATCGGGGTGGTACTTTGCTGTTTTTCTTTCTTCCACAACGCGCCAGAAGGCCATCCACCGCCCAGGATTGGCACAGGTAGCGGGGTAGCCTGTGAAAGTAGATGTAAGAACCTTTACCCAGTGCCCGGATACTGGTGATAATCTACCGGAACGGTGTAGCACGGTGAATTTAAATTCTGTTCACCTTCACTGATAGGCCTTCTGCTAACACAGTGCAGTACCGGCCAGAGTTTCCGTTCCGTACTACTCCCGGGGAGAGTTTAGGCGTTCTAAAGGGCCATCCAACGACACGCTTCATTCGTCCGAGTGGACGGCAGGTGGGACTGGGTTTGCTGTGTGTTTCCTTTTCTTTGCTCAAATCCACATCCTAAGGACCTTTTTTCGCTTTCTTGTTGCGCATTCAAGGGTACGGTGTTCGCGTGAGCTAGTAAATTCGGGCTTGTGGCCAGCTGTGTATCTGCGTGTGTTGTGTTGCCGATGAGAGCAGCAAGTCTAGCTCACCGAGCTCACCTTAAGCAAATATCACTAACAAGCTAGTCGCACTTCAATCTACCCCGGAGCGAAGGTGCCCTTTTCCTGGCGCTGCTAGTCGGGTAGCTTAGAGGGAAGCTGAGACAAGGTTTACTTCACCGCAACCACCGTCAGGTGCCGGAACATCAACTTCATGGTTCGTTGTGTAACTGTGAAAAAGTATATTCTAGTCAGCTTTTCAGAACTCTCCCCCACACCCTCGGAGGCAGATACACTTTCGGGCTCATTCGGTGGAGGAGTTCTTTACAGCACAAAGTTCTGCTTGTTCGGCCCCTTTCCATTCTGCTGGACGTTTCTCGTTCTTGAGCCAACTATTTTGCCTCGTTGCCCACAGTGTGCGCACCTTCTTTGCTGAATGGCGAAAAAAAAAATCCTACTCCTCCTACCTGCTGACGAAGTGTTCGTTTGCTTTCATTCCAGTAACATTGCAAATAAGAGGATTGGGATTGTTTATTTTGACATTTTGTAATGTTGCGATTTTGTGTTTTCGCTTCATCTTCCACAGTTCTTACCTATCCTTATCCTTTCAATTGACTTGCGGCATACAAGTGTTGTATTCGTCGCAAGTTTCCGCGAAAAACTTCGTCCGTCCAGCTGCCTCACACCGGGCGGACAGTACTGAATCCCTTCGAGAGTCTTGTTAGTGTCAGGTCGTTGTTTGAAGGGTCTTAAGTGGTTCCACTTTCGCTCTCGCTTTCTCTCTCTTTCGAACAGAGCTCATCAAAAAGGAAGACACTTCAAATGATGTAGTTTTGCTGATAAATCAAATTATTCTTTGGTAAAAGTCAGTAAATCTGGCCACCTTTGCGATGATGCTGACGGCACTGACTACCCTGACACTGAGAGCAGCAGGATCACAAGAATGTGTTTCGAAATGGCGCATCATTACGATCAATATGTCGAAGTGGCAAAATGGAAGACCGCAATTTGTGCAACCAAACTGTGTGTTTCGAGTGGTGACAACTCGTTATTTTTCTGTGTACAAACGTACATCGTCCAGGGGAAAACGGGGGTCTGAGCTCTATTTGTTTACTCCCTCCGGGGCATGCCAAAACCAGCCCGGCACCGAAACGGTGTTAAAGGAATGAATAAAACGCGCTCTATTTATTCGCTCTTCCATGAAAAGGTACACGTTCAAGGGCCGACTCACACGTCGAGCCACATAGATCGATGTGTGGCAGCACATGAATACGAATCGTTTCATTCAGTGAGGTTACTGTGTGGAGTGGCAGCTATTCAAGGAAATTTGCTGTCCTTACGCTACTTTCTGTTTGTCGAAGTTAAAAATGGAATTACGACGTGGCGAAGATGTAAGGGTTTATGGTTTTGAACTAGCAAATGTTGCCAAATTGACATTTGGGAGATGCAAAGAAAAAAAACTTATTGATTTGTGTACTCTTTACGTCATGGTTCTGTTTGTGGTGTACTTTTACTATTACGAAAGATGTTCAGGTCATCATGTATGATTGAGTAGGTATTTTTAGCGTAGGATCTTCATTTGGAACACCAACATGAAAAAGTAAGATTTTTTCTTAATTTTCGGCAAATAACTTATTTAATTCTCCGGAGCTATTACCAACTTTTGGAGAGGTACAAATAATCCTTTGAATCGTTCATTTTCGAATGCCTTCACCTAAATTTGAATATCTTCCTCTGTATGGCACTTTATGGGTGAAGTAATCTGGAGTCATTGGTCTCAGCCCACCAGAGCGAGGACAATTTGTTGTGAGAGTGTAAGTTCATCGTACAACTCATATAGCTTATCATTACAGCAGCTCCTCTATTATCATTGTCCATTCGAACGCGAATAAGAAAGCTTAGTGAGCTTTGAGGCGTAATTGAAGAAGCGTATGTGAGAACTGGAACAATGTGCGTCCAAAATTATCTACGCTTCGACCGTCGTGACAGGTGTTTTGAAAAAGTTTGAAGCTCGCTATCTATATACCTCAATTCCAATGTTATTTTTGGCACTGACCTTTGACCCAAGGTATTTGAAATTTGGTTGACTTCAATAGTAAGGTCAGATGCTTCTGTGCAGGTTTCGGATTTGATACCTCGACCACTGCTGATTCTACTATCAAGGTTTCCGTCGCCTTATCGATCCTTTGGAAAATATCTTTTACATAGATAATGATGATAGTTTCATCCTCTTCCTTGCATAGAATCGAGAGTTTGTTGCATCTTCTCCGTGATCCATCACATGTTGAGATCTGATCAGTGGTTGGTTTTCCGTTTCGTAATCCTCACAGATTGTTTCCTATTAGTTATTTTACAAGTGGAACCAACATTCTAGCATTAGAGAGAATATCTTTTTGATGGTAATGTACACCGTAACATTCCTGAAATTACCCTGATCCAATTTTTCTCATGTTTATATGGGTAGCAAGATATTACAATTAGACCAAAATCCTATACCATCGATGAACTATAGAACTCCTAATTTATAATTTGATGAGTTTCACGTTATACAACTACTACGCTATTCTTGATCAGTCCGCCTGGTGCCTTCTGCATTAGTAGCTATTGTTATTCATTTACTGCACACTAAAACAAGCCTAATGACGTTAACTAATGATGGATTTTGCCTAGTGAAACACACTAGCCTAGTTCCGAGAATGGAGGAATGAGCCTAGTTTTGTCCATCATTGAACTATTCAGGTTGTTTTACGATTCACCAAAACTAAAGATATGTTTAAATATAACTACCAAGCTCATAAAACCCTACACAGTAAACGGCGCGTGTTTGTTACAGCACAAAAATTATCACATAATCTCACGTTAAAAGCTGGGAGCATGTGTATGCTAGTAAATAACCATCAGCAAGCGTCTCCATCAAACTGTCTCGTAAAATACATTCTGCTCCATGCCGTCACCGCGAAATCCGCGTTATCGTACATTATTGGTGCACAGTCCAAATGTCCAGTCGTAATGCAATAGCAATTGGGATGGGTACCATCAGTGTTTATACGGCTGGGAGCCTAACATTAGCTGCTGTAAAAAGGATGGGGTGAAATATAGCCAATGAAATATTGAAATGCACCATAAAGAAGGTGATTCCGATCATGAGTACAGGCAGTGTAGATGCTCGAAACCGAACGAAACCGTACAATACGTTCTCCCGCGTGATGGTTTTCGAAATAAAAGGTGGGCAAACTGGGCGTTGAAATATACGACGACAAGACAACACGGCGCCACTTAGTTGTTTTTTTTCGTTTTTGTTTCGCTTTCCGATATCTCAATATAACATAATCCTCACCGAACGGTATACGATCCGGTGAGAAGGAAAAGCGACGTTGCACTTTTTATCCGACCCATTTTGGGTGGTTGCTTTGCTTCGGCCAAATTGCCTTACATGGTTACAAATGGGGCGAATGTACACCGGAAGAGTGCAGCAAATTTCGTATCGACGGCACAGAAGCAACGTCATGGGAAAACAACATGGGAATAAAAGCAAATTTATGTAATGTGCAGCAAGCTCCAGCAATGATATCTGTTCTCCTCCATTGCCCAACGATTCAGGTAGCAGCTTTGCCAATTCTTTCAAACATTGTCACGAAAAAGGGCGAAACTTGATCCTTTTCCATCCAACCGTGGCGTTTGCAAAGAGGCATCCAAACCTTCGCCCTTCTTCCTTCACTCTATCAACCAGGGCCACCTGCTTATCTGTGTTGTTCTTTTCTCATCCCAAGAAACATCAAACGAATAGCGCTTGTTTGGAATGGTTTCAAAACAGAACAGAAATAAAACAAAGGGAAAACAAAATGGGAAGCTGACAACCAACCTTAACCCTCCACATCCGGTGGATGGGCGCTCCGGTGGGTTTGCGGAGCGCAAATGGTTTGGTTCCTTTAGTTCCGGAAAAACAAAGCTAACCGTTTTTGTCATCTTCATCTTGAGCTCTTCGGGCTGCACGTTTCCTTAAATTTTCACCAATAGAGCAAAATGGGAAAATGCCATCGTGCTGAAGATACAGTCATCAACTAGAACGGATAAAGAGAGAGAAAGAGAGAGAGAGAGAAAACTGTTGTATTTCGCACTGCCGCCGGAGTTTGTTCGTGTGTTTATCAACCAGGGGTTTGTTCTTTGAAGTGGAGCGGATGCGTTCCAAAGGGGCCATGAACGTACGAGACACTGGCTGCTACCAGCTACCGAAAATGCCTGGACGAGTTTTTGTTTCGACAGTGCTTTCAAATCTTCGGGGCACTTACTGTAAAGCTTACGGTGAAGGTGTAGTTTGCTGGAAGTGTTAGTATGCATTGTGGTGTGAAGAAGCCTTATGTTTGCTAACAGAGAGTACCTGACGATGAGATACATTCGTGCCCAAAAAACAACAATACACGACAAACATGCTCTCCTTCGGTGGCAAACGGTAGCTACTTTGTTGTTTTATAATTCATCTACACTTGGTGATGGTTTTTCGACAGGTACTAACGGCAGTCACTAGCTCAGGAAGAAAAAAATAAAATATAAAAAACAAGTTTTAGGGTATCTAACTTTTTTCCAGCAGATCGGACAACGTTGAAGTAACATTTCAATGCATGTTTAGTTTTTCTGTTACTTTGTATTCTGAGAATCTTAGGAATGTAATTCCATAAGTACTCAGGAATTTGTTCCACAACTCTTAGCTAATGTATTCTGATGTTGTTATTTAAGCATGCGGTTAGTCCAAAAGTATTCGTTTCCCAGCATATTCTCCTCTTATTTCTTCAATGTATGTACTGGGTAATAACAAAGCTAAAACAAATGAACTCTAAAAACTCTGGTAATTGTTCTTACAAACCTTATTTGCAAAGCATAATAAAAAAATAATTTAAAATGAATGGGAATAAAGGAACGTTGAAAGCAAGCGTGTGAGACACAAACAAAATGGCGCATCTTCTTCAACACTTTTCTTACAAAGCAATGAATAATCAAAACAAATTTAATAATTTGAGCATGAAGAATTCTGAGTAGAAACTGTTTCTTCCTAATGTGTTATAACATCCATCATTCTCGCTGTGCTGTATCGTAAACCACGCTGTTGAACATCATTCAATTCTGGTTTATGATTGCATATGTATGCGTTTTCATAGAAGCCTAGCAAAAGTTAACCAAACCAGTGCAATGCAGACAGCACAGCACAAACACTACACTCATCGCAACAGCAACAGGAACAAAGGAAAAAAAAGTACATCAGCATGTCTCCAAAATGGACCACAAAAGCATCAACAAAAAAATGGCGCACATAACGTCTCTGTACATAAACACAATTCACAGGCATCAGCATTGCCACTGCCGCGCCTGTCACGTGAGCGTGTCCCTCGATAAACGCTGCGCGACCATCGTGTGACGAGCCTGGAAGCTCATGTGCACACACGTATGCGGATTCAAGGTTCATGCGGCTTTGGGGCAGAATGAAAATATAAATAAACAAACAATGCGAACATTTATAAATATGTATAAAGGCAATGTGAAAATATTTGCATGACATTTTGGAATATTTTTGCGCTCCGTTACCAGATTTAGAACCGGTCGATGCGAGGTGCCCGACCGATACCGGCGGCGACACAACCGCGAGCAGGAGGTTTTGGAATGCGTAGGCTTTTTCGCACGGTTTTCGGTGGCTTAAATAATCAATGGCCACGGCAATGGGATCAGCCGACTACGATTTGCGTGCAATGTGATAGGCTATGCTGGTAGCTTTAAGCAGGAGCTAATACGACAAAACATTTCCTACGTACCAGCGGGATGTGTGATGCCGGTGGCTGCACGTCTGGGTTGGGAAATGCCAGGCTGTGTGCGCTTATCACAATAACTTTCACGATAGAAATAAATGACAATTAGTTTGAAGGTTCTTTAAACTGTTATTTCGATTTAGGCAATTTATCAACATACTGACTCGTATTTTAATGGTAAATGAAAATTTTGTTTTACATCTCCAAAACGAGGTCAAATATCACTTCAACAATATTCAACTCACCACGGATCAGCACAGGGGGTACGTTGTGGTGAATATTTTAATCCATTCTACAAAATTCCCATTTTTTCTGTTACCACAGCGATCAGTGCCATCGCTCCAGATGGTAACGGTATGATATGATATCCTAGATTGCCATACCGTGCTCTCGTATATTGCATCGATTTCCAGCGCTCTTCATCGAACCGGCACGTGGAATAGGCACGGATGATAATGCGATATATTCCTCACCCTTGGTGATAGTTTTTGTTTTGCCTCACAAAATGGTTTTGTTTTTTGCTTTCATGAACAGAATTGCATACGATAGATGGCAAAAAAAAGAAGAAAAAAGCAACAGAGCATTTATCATACGGTCCCACCACACACATCAATTTATCCATTCCATCGATCAATATAAACGTCGAATTGTGGTGTGTGAAGTAGCAGATGTAGACATCTGATGGTACATTGGCGCTCACGCAATTTTATGCTGTGAAACATGTTGTTTTGGTTCGTGGTAAATTTAATCACGCGCCCACAGCGCAACAATAGCAGACGCGCAAGGATTAAGCATAAATGGTGGAATGGGATTTTATGGTAGCATTTATCACACATTCCTGGAGGTTACGATAATATGTTTTTTTTTATTCTGAATACTAATTCATCTCACATTGTTTTCAATACAAATAGAAGGTACTAGTTTTTTTTTCTATCTCGTTTTTTTATTTAGTAACAAAAACAAAATGGTATTATTATCCATTTTATAAATATTTCCATCAACTCAGTGTCAACAAGGGTAAGTTGTAGATTGGTGTAAGCTCATAATACTCGAACTAGCAAGCACACCATTTCCTCTACATTGCCCTTAATCCCTGGCTTTTTTAAATTTCATTCAATTACACCGCTCTCTTGTGCTTGCCAGGACAATAAATCTTGTTGCAGATCTTGGCTGCTCGTGTCCACGTCTAAGCTATGTAGCAAACTCAATCTAGAAACCATACTCCGCATAATAGAATTCACACTGAAGAGTCTCTGAGGAGGCTTGTGTTTGGTGTACCATTGACAATTCCATCAGCAAATCAACCACCCACGAAAGCTAAGCTATTTGTCCGTTCGTGCACGGTTTTGGTTCGCAAAGGAGGAAGTGGCAAGTGACAAAGTCAATATTAAATTTACTTAATTCACACCGAAACGGGCCCGACTCCGAGTGTTGCCCAGACGAAGGCCATTAATTTTATTAAGATGAACACGGTCTCTACAATTGGGTGGGCCCCGTACTGCAGTTCTTATTTTGATATAAAGCACCTAAACATTGGCGTACATTAGTAGTAAAGTTGGCTATTGCTGATGAAAGTAGACGAGTAGTAAGTATGTGAGAGAGGTTACTCTCCAGAAGCAATCAGTAATCTGCCTTTGTAGCAAAAAAATAAGCAAAAAAACCCACAGATCCTGAAGAAACTAACCAGCGGGAAAAGTTGATGACAACGGACGTCTTCGACCCAAATCACATAATTTCAACCCTTTTAGTCGCTTGAGAATTCGTAAAAACACGTTGACCCGAAGTATGTTAAAAGGGGATTTGAAGGCATTAAGAAAAAAAAAATGCGTAGCTTAAGAGTCTGTTACCCAGTTTACGGTTCTTCACGGGGATAGGGTTAAAAACTTTGCTTTCATTTTGGAGTTTACGTGTTGGAAGTGGTTCTGTTTTTTTTCTGTGTTACCCTATGACCAAAATTTCGAGAGCCGCCCGGCTTAAAGATCGGTTCGAGCTTAAATGATTTGATCATTTATCATTTGCCTTAAAGGCGCGCGCTTAATGTTTCGCGTAGGGAATTGGAAATCGTTTTGTTTTCAATATCCAATGATTCAAAGTCACAATATATACATAAAAAACTAATCTTTCTCAAAAGCACTCGGTCAATTTTCACCATCGTATCCGTGGCCTCGGTGCCCGTTATTGCTGGGACGCCTTTACCGTCATATTTTAACAGCAGTACACAAAGCGGTTTCGCCTATGCACTGGATTCCCGGCTGGTGGCTTAATGCCTGCCAGGACGGTACCGTCCAAACGATCCCTTGTGCTGTGTTCTGTATCGTGGCTAGTGAGCGAACGAATGGTGAGTGTGCCATTGGTTGGCGCAATTCTTCGGCAAGGAATTCTGCCGTACTGCTCCCGGTACCAGCCGTCAGCCGGAAGTGGAAAGGAACAATTGCGTGCCGGCTTCATTTATCTTTGCCTTAACCTCGCATGGTGGTACCCGTTTTTCGCTTCGTTTTAGCATATCTGCTCCGGGCGAAATTTTCCCGACCAAGGCATCAAGCCAGTTCAATTTGCCATTCGACGAACGTTGCTCGGTGCTGCGGTCGCTGAGAAGATTATACGCTTTTCGTGGCTACGTGTGGAGTCGGCAATAGTGACATTTCTGTATCTGCCTTTCATATTTTCTCGTGACGCTTTCCGTTCGCTTTGTTTACGCTATCTCTTTTGCGCGCTTTGTCTTTAATTTTTTTTCCAGCGTTAGCGCACTCCGGAAAGCCCCAGTCTATTTCTGTTTATTGTTGTTTGCAAAATTCAATCTACAATCAGTGTTGATTGAGTGACATTGAGAATTTTCCACTTTTTTACCCTAGTAGTAGGAAAAAAGAGATTTCTTCACGCAAATGCAAAGTGTAAGAGTTTTTGTTTGGACGTGCGTTAGTTTAGTTCGCCAACGAAAGGTTTCTGCCTCTAACTAGCAGCACACACAAGCAAACGTTAGAATTGTGTGAATTGTACAAAAAAAAGGATGAATTTAAACGAACGCAACTTTGATTTTCTAAAGCTTTTGTCATAATCTTAAGCAACAAAATCATCGTTTCTGATCCATTCGGCAATGGTTATCCATGATCCTGTTAAATGTAACGTCATAAATTACGCAAATAAAATTAGCATAAATTGCGCAAAACTTAGCTCTGTACAGCGATACACACTGATACACACTGCATCAAAACTTTTCATTATGTTTATTCAACGAACTTACGAATTATATTATCATAATCGATGATAACGTATTCATAAGCTCGCAAGTGCGTTTAAAACCGGAAGCACCCCACTCCATGCAGACGCCGGTGTAAGTGTGTATCAGCCTTATGGGAAATCTAAAGTGTTCGTGGAAAATTGGATGCTAAAATGAGCAAATCGTATACAAGTTGAAGGTACTGATGTTTTGTAACATAGATACGTGTCGCAATGGTGTTCGATTATTGGCTATCGAAGGGGGAAGGTACAAGACAATATTCGTGATAGAAGCTCTGTTGAACTGTTTGATTCTGCTTGTGAGTATAAGCCATTGAGTTGGTAAATACTTCTACCGGGTATGCACCTGCAACTCACGCGCAAACTGTTCAGCTGTTCAATTCTTACGATTGGCTTCAGGCAATCGTACAATTCCAATGAAGTTCCAAGAAAATACTTAAAAAAATACAAATTGTTGCTTCCAACGTTTCGTATACATTTCTTAATAAATTTATTATTATAATCTTTCACAATTGCGTTTAAATTAAGAGAATATCAACATCAGTACATAATAACAGTTAGTTTGAAGTTGGTTAATTGTAAGTCTAATGGATCATAATATATTAAATCTTTGATACATTCAATGGGTGTCAGAAACTATATGTCATTGAATTTGTCGTGTAGATTGACCAAAGAACATTATACGATATACCCAATGACAATGAAATCTCAACCAACGATCGAATTAAAAATGTTTTGTTAATTAAGCAGCTCTTAGCCGGTTCTTTATCTCTTGAAATATCGCTTCGAATCGTTTTGTAACTAGATAAAATCATTTAATTGCATTGATCACAATGAATTTGCTTTCGCAAATTTCCGACCAGAATGAATCAAAGACCCACAGCTACGCTTAACACAATCTACAATGAGAAACACCTGCCACTGTTTCGAGATACACTCTTTGCTGAACAAACAACCGAACCCAGCGCTTTTGTGAGATTGTGACCGAGACCGAATGTGCGCTAAGATCTTCCACACTCACGTGCAACCGTGTTTCTTCATTTGGGAAAATATTTTTCTTTAATTTCCCACTCTTTACCGACGATGTTTAGAGATGGGAACATCAGGAACGCACCGGTGCTTCCGTGCGGGAGTTCGGCTCCATGGTGTGGCCGCTAGTGGGTTTTCTGTATTTATGTTTGACTACGACGCATGCTTTGCAGCGCTGTAGATGAAGCATTCGGGGCAAACATTCCTTCTGTTGGATGATTCTTGGTGGGCACGGCGTACCGTAAGCAACTCCCGTCGCTCGTGGTTGAAGTTTTGCTAAAACGGAACGATGCACTGGATGAAAGGATGCACGTATCCTGCGGGCGATTCAGACGGTTCGTGCGTTCCAGGCAAACCGGGCGTTGGAAGTTTTCTTCCTGCCAGTCATTCTGAGCATATTTCAGTTCTGAGAAGGACCTGGAGGAAGGCTACGAGAGACCTATAGTTTGAGCAGATGAATTTAATAATCACGCTAGTCAAGGTTTAGTTTCAGGAATTAAACTCACAATACATTAATTTAATTAATGCAGATAGATGTGAGCTAGCTTTAATAAGCTGTGCATGAACGCATTAGTGGAAGTTTCTCCATGCAATACCTAATTATCTGTGATCGTAAGTAGGGAGTAAATTATCTTTTAATAAAAAGTTTGCTTGGTTTGCTTACGATATGTTGTTATTCTTTGTTTTAGAATTTCTACATGAATATTGATATTTTTCTTAAATAATTACTCTATGTTGCAGATTGAGATAGTCAGTAGTAATTAAAAAAAAAGTACAATACCAAATGACAATACATTTACAAAACTTGTATGCATGCCTGTAATGATAATTTCTAAGCATTAAGTTGATTTATCGTGGCACCTTTAAAACAATTGAAGCTTTCTGGCTACTTGAACATGCAAACGCCATCTCCCCTGGGACGTTGGACCGTGTATGCAAATATTTAATCACACTAAGTGTACGATTAGGCTGTTTGAGCTTCATCTAACACCAAGCTGTTTGAAGTAAAAGCCGACAGCCTGACCACTGTACAGTAACACCTATAATTTGTATATCCCGTTAAGTGTCCCCGCCATCCAAACGCACGGACGAGCAACTGTGTGCGGAAGCTATGCACACTAATCGTCGCACGAAAATCCACATACACATCAATGACACGGTGTAGGCAAAAGAAAACAAAAAATAACTGGCACGGAAGGTACAACAATGGTCTATTATCTGGGGATCTTTGCTTTGCCACGGTCCCAGCCCGAAAGCAACTAAGAAACGTGACACACTTTCCCGGGAGTGCATAAATAACGCCTCGAATGGCTCCCGGGAGGCTTGCTCTGGAAATGATGATCGCTATCAGCTACGTACCGCGCTAACTGTGACCATATTTGTTGCCCCGTACGCACACATGGCAGCATTTGCTCGATGCTTGGTCTGGCGTCTCAACGGAAAATGCGCGAGAACATTGGATGGCTTGGTGAGAACCTGATGAGTCGAGCGGACTCAGTTGCACTCGTTCGTACGTTGGTTGGTATATGTTGAACACCCGCTAGTGAAGTACTGGTGTCGTTGAAACAGTTCTACTGTACCTCTTGTGTTCACATGTTGCATGCTAATTTTATTGATATTACCGGAAGCTAGAGCCAAGTGGCTAAATTTTTACGATGTGTGTATGTCTCATGTAACACCATGTAGAACTTCTTCACAAAAGAAAGAATTGTTTAGTGATTGGGTTCATCGCACACACGACCATTTACCTTGTTCATTCGAAACAGAAATAGTCAGTAGTAAGTTTACTATCGGTGTTAAATTTATCAGCGTATAAACAGAAGTGTTTATTCTTAGCTAATTATTTTTGTGCTTCGAATAAGTAACGCTAATATTAGTCTAAAACAATAGACTATAAACAAACAGAAACTTTTTCGGCTTAGGGCGCTAATACTTGGCTCGATAAAAATAAATTTAGAATTACATGCTCATGAAAGCTCATCAAAAATGTGCTTAAACATACAAAAATAGTACTTCTCAATTGCGTGGTGATGTTCTGGGAGCAGAAATAGATAGTGTTTCTTCTGATACCGACTGTTTATTTTAACCTGTGCTCCATTTTTATCACATATTAATCCACTTATGGGATGAGTTACATTCCATGGCAAAACAAACAAGAAAACACAGCAAAATAATTAAAGTGCATTAAGTGAATAGCACAAAAGCGCTATTCGTGTTGTCATTATTAACACGCATTCAGTGTTGGAAAGACAAGCATACCGGAATCGTGTAGTATATAAAAAGCGATAAGCGAACTAAAACAAACATGAATTACAAACCAAACACTGGCAAATCAATGTATCTAGACCATTAAGCGATTTTGTATTCAAAACAGTGAACTAACAGTGATTAAATAGATTACTTCTACGTGGTGTTTTAACATCAAACAAACTCTTTTTTTGTTGTAAATAATGATGCATTGGAGTTTTTAGGTATGAGAATTTATACCCATTTAAAGCGGCGAATTTGAAATGACTTAAAGTTTAATATATCTACATTGAATAATATTTTAAAAACTGTCTCAAATTAATTTAAGTTAAATTTATCATAAATTTTATCGTTAGACACACGGTTAGGTTGTGGGTGTAAAAGTTTGCGTAAAAATATAGCTGTGAAATTTTTCCTTCAAATTATGTTTTCCGTGTATTAAGTTTCACATGACAGCTTTCCAGTTTTGGCACATTCATTCTACACTCCGATGATTATACATCAGCTGCACACAGTCTCAAAACCCAAATTGAGATAATAACTAATTCAAAGCAAATATCTCATTACTTGCCTAAGCACAGGACTTAACAAGGGCAGCAGCAAAAACACTGACAATGGACCTCGGGCACAACCCTTGCAAAAGCTGCAAACATACTACAGCACGAAGAACCATATTTGCATGATTGTATAATTGCATCATGGCACGATAATTAAGCACGGGCTGGATTAGAAATATTCCGATGAGAACTTTAAATCACGCCGCTTGTTATGGCTGCTCTCGTCGCATGCGGACGGTGACAAATTTTCGGGAAAGGCATACCGACCACTTCGCGTTCCGGCGGTACGTAAAGGGCTATTCGGAGGAATTCATTTTCTAGGCAAATTGATTTCAGAACGCAGTGAGCATGAAATGACACCTGGTGAAAGGAAAAAGGACACTTTTCGCTCGGTGACAGTACGAACATTCCTAGCCGCTACGGTATGCAGCGTCACGGAAGACTGAATGCAGCTCGGTGAAAACTTTCCCAGGTGTGAGTGGATTGCGTGGTAAATAGCAGTGAATTAAACATGCAACTTAGTGCTGAATATTCGAGCACGTGCGAGTTGTTTGAGGTACGAGGTCGAGGTTTTCGACCCACCTGAGTCAACTGAAGGTAACAGTGCTGTTCCGTTTGCGTGGTGTATCTCACTTTACCCCGCGGTGGCACCTGCAGCGTGAAAATGAATCAATGAGAGTTCTTTGGGAAGTTTTGTGTTGTGGAACATTTTTGTTCTACGAAATAACCGAAACTTGCTTTCGCTTTCAAATTATCTAGTTACTAGGAAAGGATTTTTGCCGTAGGTTCCATTCGATGGAGCCGTCTAGTACTTCAAATTTTCCAGCCTGGCTAGAACAAATTTATTATTCTTTGTGAAGATATTGATTTCATGCTGCTCTAAAAATAAGAATTGACAATTATTTTACCTGTCTAGTCAAAAAACAGGTAATTTTAGGAAAATTAATATTGATTACTGAGAAATCAAAATACATTTTAAACTGTTATTCGTTAAATTTATTAATGGTTCAAAGAGGTTGGTACGTAAAGCAAGAAGAAAATGCTACTAAAAGGAAAGAATGGTATTCTCATTTTCAAGAAATATTATATCATT